>SJJU01010048.1:0-17624 GCA_012932125.1 Conopomorpha cramerella | reverse complement strand
AAGTGTCTAAGGATCAAGTACATTTTAGAAGATTGCAATCAAGAATATATTTTACAAAAACTGAATACATTCATAATTTATTCGAAATGTGGTGATAAGTCATTGATACAGGCATGGGGAATTAGGTAGGAGACCAATCCAGAAGATTAGATTTGATTTAAATAAATTAGATTTTTTTAGAGCTAAAAATGTTCTTGATCCCTAGACACTTTTGATGTGTGTAAGTAATTTATTCATCTTAGCCATACGAATGTTACAGTACACTATCATAATTACGACGTCAAATGCTGGAAGAGAGCCTCCCCAATGATCTCCAGAATCAATTGGGGGTAATCCCCCGGATTACTCGGAAATTTCACCCACTTTCCCACCACTGTTGTTCCTGTTAGAGCCAGGATCTACAGCGGCATCCAGAATAGACCAGAGCTCAATCAATGATGACTAGGCTAGATCCCGGGGGGCTAGCCTTCTGTCTTGGATCATCAATTGGGGCGAAATGCCAAGCTTGGCAGGCGGGTTGGCGATCGCAGTACTGTATTATACAAACAGTACTGTATTATTATATATACTGTATTATACACACAGTATAATCTTAATGAACTCGAGCTTAAAAGTAGTTACAGTACGTCACGTACGACGTACGGAATAATTTGTTCTATAGGTCAGCAGAAATTACTCTTTTAACTAGTACGCTCAGCCAAGACAGGCTGGTGTATAAGTTTTTATGGCACTTCCTATGTCACTGAGATATCAATAAGGTAGAGTTTGTATATTATTATACCTTTCACATTTTTGTGAGGCACGACTTTCAGAAGTCGGTATTTTGAGGGGCAGGTCCTCGTCGATCGTGGAGTCGATTCTTGTGTGATAGTACATTAGATCCGATAACAATGAGAGCCAAGGTCTGGAGATAATACAGGTTGGGTTTTCAATAATTTGAAACACAACGTAGTCAATAAATGGACGACAATTTTTTCCTAATGATTTAATGTTTCTTTTTCTTTTCTAGGAGCGCAAACTCCGCGAAGAATCTTTGCGCGGCGAGCGCTCGGAGACTGACGGGTCCAATGAAGTGGCGCGACTCTACAGCCAGATACATACACTAGAGGTAACGTTACCATCTTACACAGGGTGAACACAATCACTTTCTTACCAATATCATTATCATCATCAGCCCATACTTGTCCACATAGGCCTATCCAATTGCGCGCCACTGTGATCTGTTTTCGGCTTCTCGCATCCAGCTTCTGGCAGCCATCTTGCGTATATCATCAGTCCACCTAGCCTGAGGGCGTCCTACACTCCGTTTGCCGAGACGCGGTCTCCATTCGAGAACTCGTTTTCCCCAACGGTCATCGGTTCTTACCAATAAGTCTCGTATTCAATCGTATCCCTTTTCTACCCTTGTTACTACCAGCAGGTCTAGCAAAGTGCGTCAAGAAAGGCAAGACATGGAACAAATGCGCGCTGTGCTTGGCTTCTATGTTACACATTGTGCAACTAAGCTTCTTTCAACCAATCGCAGAGCCTGGTATTTTTTTTAATGAAACACGCACAGACAACATTACTCAATATTGTTCACCGGGTATATAGGCGCGTATGTAATTAAAGAAGATTGAAAATTGAAAGAAGATGTAGTGACTAAGATTGAAAAGGGCATGCTTTGGTGGTTTGGGCATATGGAGAGAATGGATGAAAGTCGATTAACGAAAGATTTATATGGGTGATGTAATGGGCCGGGTGAGTAGAGGTCGCCCCAGAAGGACATCAGACCAGATTGGTGATGTCCTGGCGGAAGGTGGCGTGAAAAGTACTCGAAACCGAAGGTCATATATGAAAAGATGTATGAATGTAGATGAAGCGAAAGGGGTATGTCAGGACCATGAATAATGGAGATCTGTAGTCACTGCCTACCCCTCTGGGAGACAGGCGCGAAGTGTATGTATGTATGTAATTAAAGACAAGCTCGAGCTTACCTCTGATTATATACGCGCCTATATACCCGATGAACAATATTGAGTTATGTTGTCTGTGCGCGTTTCATTAAAAATGATCTAATATTTAACCGTGTATCACCTTCGATAGACATTAGTAACGGATAAACAGATAATAAATAAATATTTTACAACAACACACACATTGCCTTCATTCCATGTTAAGTAGCTAAAGTATAAATAAGTATAAAGAAATAAATAAATAAAGCACTTGTGTTATGGAAATCAGACCCGCACACCACAAGGTGTGTGAACCCTATAACGGCGATGGGTTCACCCCCTGTCACGTCGGGTTAAATACGCTTGGTGGACCGTGGGCATTTGCTTATTAAGCAAGTGCCTCTGCCTACCCCGCTGTGGGTTTAAGAGGCGTGAAGTGTATTAATTTTAATTAATTTACTCAATACTCAATTATTTATTGCTTTTCCACAATGTGTTATAAGGTCTTAAATACAGTTGAGGTACAATCGTGGACCCTGTAGGGCACAGCAACATTAACATATCGTCCATCGGCATGAAAGGTGCCATAACACAAAAAGTGTAGTTTTTGGGAAATCTGACTTTTTAATATTTTTCTTTTGATTTAAAATCCATTCAGAATGAAAAGTAATTGTTTTCAATTTGCAATTGCTCAAAGAAATTCATACTTTGTATACGTAACTGAAAAACGTAAAAATAATTGTAATGACACTTTTCTTGACGGTGGACGATATAATTTTTGTAACTTACATTGCGCAACAGTGTTATAAAAAAATAATTATACAATTACACAGATGGAGTACAAGGAGTCTTTGAGCCAGGCTCAAGCGCGGTATAACGCTGAACTGTCGGCTCTGAGGGAACAACTCCACGACACCGACGTCACCACGGCCGCTTTGACTAGAGAGGTCAGGCTTTATAATTATCCGTAAAACAATCTGTCCCGTGAGACATACAATGGGGAGGTTTCTTTGACGTTATTCTGACAGATTTTTTGCGGGCGGAGAACTGTATGAATGAATGAATATACTCTTTATTGCACACTGTTCATTACGAATGTAAAAAATAATACAATGGAAAAATTGCAAAAGGCGACCTAATCGCTCATAGCGATTTCTTCCAGGTAACCTAAACTGTAATTACTGTCATGCTTTCCAAACAAAGTTCAGTTCAGTGTCAGAAAAACATCAAAGAAAATTCCCCATACCTGTGCTTGCCAGATTTTAATTTTGTAGTTGTACTATTGGACGTGGTAAAAAAATATACATTACTAGTGAATGACCAGCGATTTCATTCGCGTAGTTTCGGTATTAATTTCTATTTAAAAATACTACCACCAAGTTTTAGAACCGTAACTTCAAAATTACCGTTTTTCTTATATGAAATTCTATCCCTCTTTTTACACCTTTAGAGGGTAATTTTTTTTAAATTGTCTGTTATCTCACGTAAAAAATAATTTTGCACAAAGGGCAATTTTGTGCAGCTTTCTAGGGTCAAGGTTTTGGTCTGCGCGTTGATGATTCAGCGATGAATAAATCAGTCAGGAATTTTGAGTTTTATGTATATAGATTAACAGTGTTTTTCTGCTTCTATTATGTATGTATACTTATAACCTTACGGATAACGGGTCGCCATTTGCATATATTTTTGCATTACTGCGCACGATTTCTCAAAATGGTATGATAATTAGTAGCTCTAACACGCGCGTCAAGAAAGACAAGACATAGAACAAATACGCGCTGTGATTGGCTGCTATGTCACACATCGTGCGACTTAGCTTGTTTCAACCAATCGCAGTGCCTGCTATGTCTTGTCATTTCTTTCTTGCAGCGCTTTCTTGGATTTTTTTGCACTGTTTTTGGCAGGGCAGTCAGTGGTTTTCTCGATAAATGATTTTATCGACATACTAGTGGACGGCCCGCGATTTCATTCGCGTAGTTTAGTAGTACCTGCATCCCAAATTTCAAGCGTCTAACTTGAGCCGTTTAGATTTTTCATACAAAAGAATTTTCCCGTTTATTTCCGTTTCCATGGGAATTTCAGGAGTTCCT
This sequence comes from Conopomorpha cramerella, assembly GCA_012932125.1. Classification (NCBI taxonomy): domain Eukaryota; kingdom Metazoa; phylum Arthropoda; class Insecta; order Lepidoptera; family Gracillariidae; genus Conopomorpha; species Conopomorpha cramerella. The sequence continues at coordinate 13,600 of SJJU01010048.1, read as the reverse complement.
TTCTTAGTGCACCCCTATGGTACCTAAGCTACGTCCGTACCAAATTTCAAGTGTCTACGTTTAGCCGTTTGGGCTGTGCGTTGATATGTCAGTCAGTCAGTCATTCAGCCAGCTTTTCCTTTTATATATTTAGGTTATGTTGATAATAGCATATAAAATATGGAAGGTATGATGATAACGTTGCGGCGTCCGTCAGTTACAGTCGAGCAAGGACAAGCTGGAGGGTCGCCGCGACGACGGGGACGAGCGACACTCCCTCGTCGCCGAGAACAGGAAGCTTCACAAGGACCTCGAGGCTGTGAGTTTACTATTACACGATATATTTATTTAGTTGTTACTAGTCGACTCGACAGATGTTGTCCTGTCTTAACTTTCAATATTACCATGAATTTAAAATTAGTATAACATCCAGGGTGGCCTGTACCAAGCAGTGGATGTCATCTGTCCCTATCAGGGCAAATCTAGATTCAAACTATCAAATTAGTAGTAATAGTGACAGTTTGGATCCAGAAGTACGTCAATTTCCATACATTCTGGTAGGAAAGTGACATACTGAAGGTCCTACGCGCCTTGCAGGTCTAGTTGTGTTTGGTCTGAGGCAATAACTGACAAGTTATTACGTGGTTTTGATTTCCACAGTTCACTACTATATAATTGTTGAGGTATTGAGAATCAAGAATACAAATTTTCTGCATAATATACAATGTGACATTTTAGAGATCGGCAATACTTAAAACTTGGTATCGTTCTGTACATTTTAATACAGACTATTAGCTAAGCTAATGAGAAATTTTTAGTTTATTTTTTATAAATTTAGTTTGCTAATTTCTCAAAAGACTGCTGATATAGAAGCTACGGTTCTTCGGGTTCTTTGTCGTTCATCAATCAAACCCTCATTGACCGAAACTTCTTGCAACAACTTCAATCAATATTGAAAGAAATGTCACGTCAACTTTCGTCGTATTTAGCTTCTAAAGCGTCTTATTGACAGAAAATAGTGGAACAGTAAAAAATTAAGACAGGCACGTGTTTTTATTTTCAAAATGGGTTCTGTTTTAATGATTCCAAAGGCTTGGAAAAAGAAATTGTCAATTGTCTGAACTCGAAATCATTGTTTTATTATTTGAATAATGTTTTGTTTTCCTTGACGAAATTATTTACTTTACTATCTAAATTATATTACTTAGGTTAGCAATACCAAAGTTAGTTTTGAAAGAGGTATCATCGATTTTGTAACGATGATATCTTTTTTAGACATAATCCGGTAACATCGATCCGGTCGTGCATTTTGTATGAAGACGTCGTAATATTTTTACCGAGGTCATAATTTTCACTGCACACTGCTACCTTTTTTTTTTTTTACTTTGGGGAAATCCTTTACTTTATCGCCGGCGGACGTTTGTGACGTGTGGTGGTGTACTGTACAGATGGCGGAGAACGGTCGTCGCTGGCAGGCGGAGCGGCGCGCGCTGGAGGGGGAGGCGGGGGAGCTGCGCGCGCGCACCGCCGCGCTGCAACACTGGGAGACACAGGTCACCCGCTTACTCTGCTCTTCTCTTGGGGACTCGCCCTTACTCACACTCACCCTTACTTAAGTATACTTAGCAGTAAGCCTAAGCGATTTGAAAAGATGCCAGTTTCTTCCCGGTACTTCTGGCCAGTAAAAGAAATTAATTCGAACCGGGGACTATTACTTTTGTTTTTAAAGTCATAAATGACGTTCATCAAGCTTTGTGTTACGCTACTGTATATTTGTTTGTTATAACACTTATAACGATGAAATAAAGAAATTTTGACTTTTGACTTACACTCATTATAATCCAAGCCATAGTCAAACTCCATCATCTCAATCGTCACTTGTCAAAGTACAAAGTCTCATTAAAATGTGAGAGTAGACCATCACATTACAATGATGGATGGGTAATTACGCGGGAATATTAAATTGAGAATTTGACTACCATCCTGCCTGATGTTAAGCAGCAATGTGGTCTACGATGGAACACACTTGTTCATTAGGTACCTATTCACCCCAGTGACTTGAAGACCTTCAGACTGTACTGCGCAGGAAACACAGGCTCCGGCAAGTCTTTCCACGTCTTGTCGGTTATATAAATAAAACAACGCCACACATACATCAAAAAATATTTTTTCAATTAGTACCAGTAGTTCCTGAGATTAGCGCATTGAAATAAACGAATAAACTCTTCAGCTTTATAATATTAGTATATCATATTTGACTGCATAAATGTTTGTTTGTATACAGATCGCGGACATAATACGCTGGGTGTCGGACGAGAAGGAGGCTCGCGGATATCTTCAAGCTTTGGCTACGAAGATGACTGAGGAGCTTGACTACCTTAAACATGGTGAGACTTTTACAGCACTATTTCAACGGTGGAGAGGCCTATATCCAGCAGTGGACGTATTGCGACATCCTGCACTAGCTCAGCACGGATCAGAGCGTTTGGGTGACCTCTTGAAATGACTATAATTGACAACTTTGCATTTCGAATGATAAATAATATTTTTATTGAAAATTGAAGAAAATATAAAATTATTTGACCCGTATTTTTTTATTCAACATAAAAATAATGTTTTCATTCATGATTTTCACTTTTAATATTGATTTTTTTCGAAAGAGCGTAAGCGCCATATGACGTCACTATTATGGATGCACAGATCAAACATAGATAGAAATGAAAACTATAGCTGTCAATGTCAATTTTCAAGTTGTAGTCTGTGCAGATCGTTGTTTTGTTTACTTTTGCTGTTAGAAAGGTGTGTTTATTTATTTGCTAGCCACGTCGAGTCAGAGTAATATTACTCCTAACATTGCTTTTTCTCTCGTTCGGGTTAATGCATTTTTTATCGATAGTAGTGAAATAGCGTGATTTTAGGTTTATTCCAAGAATAGGTGGGATGAAAAAAAATAACCTATTTTTGTTTGTTTTGAAACTGACGATTCTGCTGTCACTAATATTGTCAATTTTATTGATGTGTAAAAAAATATGGATAGGCTTGAATTCCACCTATTTCGCACAAAGTAATGACGTCATCACACATATTTCACATTTTACGTAATATCTCCGAAATTACGCATCTAAAAAATATAATATTTTTTGTACAGTATCCTGAAACGAAAATACAGAAACGGTTTTTTTTATTTATACTGCTTATTAGGTATGCAAAGTTGTCAATTCACCTACAGCCGACGCAGAAACACTCACCTAATATTATAAATACATTTCTTGATGATTTCACATCATTAAAACATAATAAATTACAAGATGTAAAAATACGCAGCAGGTCGCATAGTGATCCGGCGAAAAAAGAGCGCTCTCCGAGTTGGTCAGAATAATGATGGACACACAGACAATCAATATGATTGACGCAAACTATTAAAAATTAACTGAACTTGGGTCTCAACTTTTAGAGCCAAGTCCATATGATGATAAACGCGAAATTTTCGCGTTACAGTATTTAGGCTGATGATGGTGGTGATGACTTCAAAACTTTATTTTTACACACGGTCACCTGACCCCAAAGTAGGATACCCTGTACTATGAGTAATAAAATACTTTTAGATAAATAAAACAGCCAGAAGCACACAACAAAAATGCTTCAGCTCATCACAAAAGGCGGCGGGAATCAAAGCCTGTCTGACTGTCGTCCAAGAGATAGGTGTCCTGACCACTAGTCCATTTTTTTCTGCTAATTCAGATCCAGATCTCATAGTCGGCTCCCACAACATGTCAGGAAGAGAGACAGCGGATGCATTATATTTACATACATACATACACTTCACGCCTGTTTCCCAGAGGGGTAGGCAGAGACTACAGATCTCCATTTGTCACGATCCTGACATACCCCTTTCGCTTCATCTACATTCATACACCTTTTCATACACGACCTCCGGTTTCGAGTACTTTTCACGCCACCTTCGGTCAGGACATCACCAATCATGCATTCTATTTATATCACAGATCAGCATGGGACAACTTATAACTGAAAGCCTATACAACGCATTTCTTTGCTTTTATTTTGTACTGCAATTTGATTGCAATCTCAACACTTTTGACAACTGATCATCCGCATTTGTTTCCAATTTCTGCCGTGTCGTGCGCTGCGGTCGTTATCTGTCTGCCACTACTAGCTATGCACATAGCCAATAGGCAAAAAGACACTGCCTTCCTTAGTATTTCGGCTACCCGACCTGATAATAGAATTATTGCTAGATCTTTTTTTGTTGTACTCACGACAAGAGGCTAACCGAAGGTCCTGTGTTTTGTGGGTGAGTACTTAGATAGGCCTATATTTCGTAAAGACAAGTTACCTAAACAAATGTGTCAATCCGTGAGGATTACTGCCTACCTTGTCGTAAAAGCCAGTGCACGCCACTGGTATATTATATCAGGGATAATCCCACCACCACCCAAGCCCTACCTGCCTCTCTCTGTACGGGCCATTCTCTGGAGACGTGCGCATCTACTTGCTTTTGCCTCTTTTCAACGCACACGTTTTCTTGACTCCATACAAATTATCTTTATCCGTCCCTGTTTTTATTGCCAACTCTCCCCCTTCTGGGGCATGACGACCACATGCTGTACTATGAGTAATAAAATACTTTTAGATAAATAAAACAGCCAGAAGCACACAACAAAAATGCTTCAGCTCATCACAAAAGGCGGCGGGGATCAAACCCTGTCTGACTGTCGTCCAAGAGATAGGTGTCCTGACCTCTAGTCCATGTTTATTTCTGCTAATTCAGATCCAGATCTCATAGTCGGCTCCAGCAACATGTCAGGAAGAGAGACAGCGGATGCATTCTATTTACATACATACATACATACACTTCACGCCTGTTTCCCAGAGGGGTAGGCAGAGACTACAGATCTCCATTGGTCACGATCCTGACATACCCCTTTCGCTTCATCTACATTCATACACCTTTTCATACATGACCTCCGGTTTCGAGTACTTTTCACGCCACCTTCGGTCAGGACATCACCAATCATGCATCCTATTTATATCACAGATCAGCATGGGACAACTTATAACTGAAAGCCTAGCCAACGCATTTCTTTACTTTTATTTTGTACTGCAATTTGACTGCAATCAACACTTTTGACAACTGATCATCCGCATTTGTTTCCAATTTCTGCCGTGTTGTGCGCTGTGGTCGTTATCTGTCTGCCACTACTAGCTATGCACATAGCCTATAGGCAAAATGACACTGCCTACCTTAGTATTTCGGGTAGCCGACCTAATAATACAGTTATTGCTAGATCTTTTTTTGTTGTACTCACGACATAGGCTAACCGAAGGTCCTGTGTTTTGTGGGTGAGTACTTAGATAGGTACCTATATTTCGTAAAGACAAACAACAAAACAAATGTGTCAATCCGTGAGGATTACTGCCTACCTTGTCGTAAAAGCCAGTGCACGCCACTGGTATATTATATCAGGGATAATCCCACCACCACCCAAGCCCTACCTGCCTCTCTCTGTACGGGCCATTCTTGGAGACGTGCGCATCTACTTGCTTTTGCCTCTTTTCAACGCACACGTTTTCTTGACTCCATACAAATTATCTGTATCCGTCTCTGTTTTGTTGCCAACTCTCCCCCTTCTGGGGCATGACGCCACTGGTATATAAAACTCCTGACTGTGAACTTCCCTCATCAGCGAGCGGAAGTTCCCGTCTGTCGTCAGCGTCGTCGCCGCCGCCGTCCAACCCTGGCGGCTGGAAGAACAGAAGATCGCAGAAGTTGGACAAGATGGAGCTGCTCAGTCTGCAGTCCAGCTTGCACTCGGAGATACAGGCCAAGCAGGCTATCGGCGAGGAGCTTACTAGGACACGGGCCGAGCTTATTAATAGCCAGAGGTTTGTTTGCTATTCAAAAGCTTTTACCATTCAATCAAGGGGTTTTTTTATGAGTGTTAGTTGACGGGGGAAAGATTTTTGAGTGTGATGTTGATACCATAAATTACACACATCAAATGTGTGTAGGGATCATACATTTTAGAAGATTGCAATTGGAAAGCAGCAGTGTGAATGGGTACCTGCTGAACAGGTGTGCTCCATCGTAGACCACATCGCTGCTTAACATCAGGTAGGATGGTGGTCAAACGCTTGTTCATAGTGATTAAAAAAAAAAAAAAAGTGTGCCAACGTGTGATATGTACGCAGGGAGCTAGCAGAGAGCCGGGCTAGAGTGGAAGTGGCGAGCAGAGAACTTCAACGTCAGGAACAAGCCCTGAGGGAGCTACGGGAACGCACTGCGGCACCGCACCATTCCCATCATCCCACTGCCTCCTGTGAGTACCATGTTTATCTGTATTACTTCCTTTGGTTTGCTTCTCTTGGGGTAATTCGAAAAGTTGAGTTTAGGTTAGGTTTTGTTTATCGTCGTGGGGGGTATGAGAGGTTGAATACAATTTTAATGTGGGCTCCTTACTGGTCAAACTTAATAAGTGAGTTTTTTTGGGAATTTATTTCAGTTTGTAATGTAAACTACATTAGATTATGTCTATGTGTTTATACTGACTGAAATTATGAGTAAACATCATAGGCTTTTATTTAAATATTTATAACAAAACTTATCATGGTTGACCTGTTAGCAAAGTGTTATTTTTCGTGACAATTTGTCAAGGTGTTATGTGTTTTCTTTATCAAAACGAATTTCTTTCAGCTTCCGTATTTTACATATTTATTACCATTATATATTTATCTTATGTATGTATATTGCCTTATAATGTTTATTTAGTGCACCTTTTCTTTTTGTTTTCGTTACATGTTACTGCACAATCCCAACACCTATATCCATAAACGACTGAAAACGCGATGACGTCACCAAATGCCCGATGGCTTGGAATTATGACCTCCACCAAAGTCCAACGCCGTCCTCGCCGGAAAAAACGAAAATAACAACTGGCCGACGACAAAATGGCGCGTTTATATTTACAAAAAAAAAAAACCAATCAATATGGTCGCTCAATAACGGACTGTGTACATTCACTTTGTGCCCCGTGAAAATGAAACTGTGATTGAATGAAATTCCCTGTTGTTGTGAAATTGGTTGTTAAATTTATTATCTATTGTTATTCGTTACGTTGAGGGCTTGTTATTATGTTATTTCTTTGTAAAACTGGGTGGCGTTTTACGTTTTTATTGTTGCATTTGTTTTTTTCTGCTCAATTTTGTCATGTTTTTAACTTTTTGTTTTCTTTTACGGGGAAATCCTGCGTTGTGCATCTCCTATTTTCTTTTTCTTTTTTTTTTTTACACAATAGCTCGGTCTTGGTTGAGGCCTTATTGGCCGCTGTTCATCGGTGTGACGTCGTGCCTCTGGGGTGTGGCTATTCTGGTCTACCATCAGATATACGATTGACGTCGATTTAATGTCGGAATTTAGTCATTTATGTGCTCAAATTTTAGCTTTTCTATTTGAATCTGCTACGAACCTTTAGTCCCATTTCGTAACTGGATTTGGTAACTGGCTACACTACGGGAAATACTCCTATATCCTAGATAACGAGTTTGTAGTCAGAAATGTGTTTTTCCCGTACCGAAACCAGCTACGAATTATAGTTTCGATATGAGACTAAGGGGCTAAATAAGCTACGTTATCTTGTCACACTGCCATGAGTTTTTTTTTGTTGTAGGTATGGAATGTTTTAATATATTGACAACTATTACTTGTTGACATTATCGATCAGATAGCAACTCTTGCCAGCCCCATTACTCTGTCTGTTAAGCTCCTTTAATGTTAGGTTACCTGGAAGAAGTCGCTATGAGCGATAAGGTCGCCTTTTGCAATTTTTCCATTGTAATTTTTTACATTTGTAATGTACAGTGTGCAATAAAGAGTAAATTAATTAATTACTATGAATTATAACGAACAAGTGGTAGTCAGTGTACCTTCCTCTAATACGAGCCTCCTTGCTGTACTTAGAAGCTGAGGAATTTGTTGTCCTGTACCTGTCTCCTAGATGGATAGATAAATATGACATAGACATCTCTTTCGCCTCATACACGTTCATATGTCTATAAGTACTGCGTGTAAAAGTACTCCAAGCAACGGTCTGAATAAATATGTGCCTGATACAGATACGTTCATACATACTTTTAAATAGCTAAATAGATGAGAAATTGAGAAACGGAATGCTTCCGTGGTTTAGGGTGGGCTTACATGATGATGAAGGACCCTAGAAAGTCAAGGCGACCAGAAGCCGACGCAGAAGTGTAAAAAGACCCCGAACAATGGTCTTAAAAATGTTGTTGGGCTCGTAAATATCAACAACTTTTACTGTTTTTGCCTGAAAAGATGACATTTTGCATGAGGATTGAAAATTGTTTTTTCATTTCTCTACATTGTCGCCATAATAAAAGTTGTTGATATTTATGAGCCCAACAACGTTTCTAAGACCATTGTTCGGGGTCTTTTTACACTTCTGCGTCGGCTTCTGGTCGCCTTGACTTTCTAGGGTCCTTCATCATCATGTAAGCCCACCCTAAACCACGGAAGCATTCCGTTTCTCAATTTCTCATCTATTTAGCTATTTAAAAGTATGTATGAACGTATCTGTATCAGGCACATATTTATTCAGGGTATACTAATTTCGAGTATGTACTGGGACATTTTACCGTGTGTAAAATGACGAGGGTCCGAGTAACAGTCCATAAATAGCCATTTCAGCAGTTTTCTGTCCGAACATGGACTTAAATAGACTCAGTATGGTCTACAGAAATATTACACTAATCCTTAAAAGGTTATTATCCGAACCATCGTGTACAGGAAGCAAAAACAGTCGACATATCGACATGTCGATAAACAAACACTTTTTATACCTATAAACGCAACAGTGTGATAAGATTACGAGCTCTATTTACGAATATGAAAAGGTACACATTTACTCAATAATTCATAATTTAATTACACAGTTAAAGAAAAATAATACCCCCTTTCTTAACACACTGGCGGACAGTAAAATAGACGCAATAGAATTGTTTTTCGTTAAGACGATAATAGCCGTTCAAAGTCCGGGAAAAGGTTATTCAATTTTCGGGATAGATACATACCACGATTTCCGTTTTTTTTTGTTTTTGCTATGGTTACGCCTTGCAAAATAAAATTTGTGACAGTGGGATACAACCAATTTGCGAACGCATTTAAACCGGTTGCAGCGCTAATCAACTAATTTAATTGCATTTTCAAATTGATTAATAGTGTTTTTTTTTTATTATTGACTTAAAACCTTTTATATGCATTTGTACCTTTTCGTATTCACGCGCTACAAAGTTTAACTGCAACAGTATTTTCAAAATGAACCAAAGTTAGTGTTTTTTTTTAAGAAAGAGAAACGCAAATTCTAGTCCAATTTATATTTTAATTTAGTTTAATATTCGCTTTTGCCAAAGATTTTTCTTTTTTAACTTTTTATTTATTTCGCCTCAACCAAAACGTGCTAGTCATTTGATGAAAAAAAAAAGTTATGTTATTTATAATAATTTGCACAATGCAGGGTTTTTTTTTCAATTATTAGTTTTTAGTTTATTTTACTTTGTACATGAGATATATTTTTAGCACTTACGAGAAAAATCCCATCGTTGGTCTGTATTTTAAGTATACTACGTGCAATTGTCTTGTTTTTTTATATATAAATAATGTACTTCTATACTAAAAAGTGGTTTCAAAGTAACATAGTATTACTATATTTTTAAGAAATATATGTTTCCCACTATGTGTTCATATTTTGTCCGGTTTTTTTATATGTAATGGTAGTACGTGTTATTTTGCCGTCATACCGGGCAAGGGCGTAGCAGTATATTTATTTTCATGGGAATATGTGCTTTATTAGCCCAGACTAGTCTAGTAATAAAGCACATATTCCCATGAAAATTAATATTAAGTTACGCCTGTTCTTCGTATGATGCCAGTTATATTGTCGGGTTTTATACATCGATCGTACAACTACTAGCCTTCTTTTTTTTAATCGTGGTGAAATCGCTTATTGTTAGCCCGCCGTTAACGGGGACGGTGGCGGGGTTATGTGGCTTTCGCACCCGCGGTGACCACTCGTGCATTATTTATTCCCCCGGTTCAGTCGCCTCTTACGACAGGCAAGACTGGACCAAACCACATTTTTACATCATAATAATAAATAAGTTGGTAATGGGCGTGGCCAATCCGAAGATCACACATTTGTCGTCGGCTATCATTCACTCACGTCACGACGAGCCACGTTATGCTAGAACTAGGATATGCTTTGTCTAAACAGTTTTGCAGTCATGCGGGGTTTAGTAGTGGTACGGTCGTTGGTTTGTAACAATAGTACCTACATGATATTGCATTTATGAACTTTTTTAAGTACCTAAATAGTATTTATCTTTCCTTCGACACCTTTAAATTCAGACCCTTAACTTTTTCTTTTATACGGCCAAGTGTTTTGTGTACATATTTTCTTTTTTTATTAAACTTGTTGTCTACTATTTTGTTGGTTTATTTTTTGTCTGTGGTTTAGAAGTACGTGGTGATACGGAAATAGCGTTGGATGCCGAAGGACACTGTTTCTACACATCCTACAGAGTGTCTATTGTTCGGGGAGATATGAAAAAAATGTCACCCATTGCCTCTTTATACAAAACTAGCTGTACCGCGAGGTGTTCCTCACGTTTTTGTTTCGATTCCGTTTCGATTTTATATTTCGAAAATCCCCGGTCATCTTTCGGATGGTGTGAAAATTTAAATAGATTTTTCCGTGTCTGTTTAATGAAACAACAAAAGCCAGTTGCCCTATCTAGGACTATTGATGTAACCGTATGATTTTACTGACCAAAAATGTACAAATGGTTGTCCCGTATTTAACAAGCCACCCACCAGATCACTAGACAGATGTCTAGATGGAGCTATGTTTAGTAACTGACTTTGGGACGGGAAAGAAAACTCGTTTCGAAACTGACTATGAACTGGTTGGTATCGAAATTGGTTCTTTTCCCATTTCGGAGCCAGTTACCAAATCCGGCTTCGCCGTGGGTCTAGAGGCACCCATGTCAAACCTGTTTTATTGTGCATTTTTCGGCTAGTGGAATCTGCGGTGAAAACACAACGTCAAAATTTCACATACACGATGTTTTTCTATAAACTTTTTATCAATCTTTGAGTAAAACAATATTGCAGACTCCAAAATGACTTAAAATATTGTAGATACAATTTTCGTTTTTTATTCATATTATTATTTATTTCTGATATATAATTGTTTTGGTTGCGGTACTTAAAGATACTGTCTCCTGTCATTGTTTTTCACATAAAAGAGTTTTCAAAGCGGGAACGTTTACATTTTGTTTTTCAATTGTCAAAACCAACTACTACTGACTTACAACGATGAAATAAATAATTTTGGCTATGTGACTTTGACATGAGTTATGCGCAAGCAGCCAGACAAGGATCGACGAAATCATCAACATATTGGAGCGGGAAAGAAGATAATGGTTCGTCTCACTCACTCTACGTGTTTTTTTTGTACAAATAATGTTTTGTCCCTCATAAAAATAACATATGTTTTTTGGTTGAACTGTTTTTGGAATGTGAGATTGTGGTTTTTGTTTTCAGTAAATAACTCTGCCATTAGTAAAAGACTCTGAGGATAATTAATACATTTTCATACCTTCCTCTATTTTCCAAACGTCAGAAAATGACAGGAATAGGGTTTTAAATAATAATCAGTATTTTGTTATAATTTCGAAAAACATTAATTCCGGTACTCAAGATATACTGTGTTTTAACAATAACACTGTATTTTGTTTGTTTAGAGGCCATTTTTCACAATTGAATCTTAAGACATGGCTTTAAGTTGATGTAGACAATAATTAAAATAAAACATAATATCATATTATTCTCAATATTGTTCAAAAACAGTCTTCTCACAACCCAATTGCATTTCCTAAATAAACAGTAGATTGAAGAAAAAACAACCTAGATTTTATTTGTCTTGTTGTTTTTATCCCAGCGTTTTCCTTTGTTCACATTGCTACTGTCAAATTGTACAGTTGTAAATAATGATTAATATCGTTTTGTCCCCGTATGTGGTGCAAGTATATTTTTGTGTTTTAATACTTGTTTTTTTAGAGGTGTTACGGTCAAAATAATTGTAAATACAAACAAGTGTTAAATGTGGTGCTTTTTGTGTTGTTTTTATGATCGCTGCTTTTACTAGATTTTTTTCATAATGCTAATTAGTATTGTGTTAAGGAATTTGTAAATACTAGTCATATACACGAGTGTAAATTTCGATCTTAGAAATATGGACATAAATAATTCCTGGTTTTACCATTTCTTTCATCCATATTTTTTTTAAATACCACTTTAGTGATTCGATGTGTAGTATATTTCTAACTAGTGGACGCATTGCGATTTCTTTCATAGAAACTATATCTCCTGTGTATAAAGTTAAGTCGCACAGGATAGGAATGAAAAGGTAAATAAAAAATCTATGTCCATCTCCTGGTTCTCCCTATCAATTTTCAACCATATCGGTTCATCCGTTACTTAGTTATAAATAATATAACTAACACGACTTTCTTTTATTTACATAGATTAGCTTATATGTGTACTTAGTATATAAAATATATTCCTGCTCATCTAAAACCTATGTAAAAATTCTCGTGTGCTCCAGCGATCACAAAAAACAACACATTTTCTACAAACATTCTGTGCGGATGTGTTTTTTTTTTTTTTCATAAATAACTCGCTTTTGCTTTGGCCTGGTAAACATAACAAGCTGAGCGATTTTTTTCCCTTTATTCGTTTAACACTTGTTTGTATAACGACGTTAATTGTTAACGACACCACCAAAATAATACACCCGAGACCATGATATAATGGTTTTGTCGAATACGCCACAGCTTTGCGGCTATAAGTAATGATAACTTGACCTACCAGCATAAAGCTCAAGTTAATTTTTATATTAATATTATAACATAAGACAGATCCAGTATATATGAAAAGTTAAATAAAACATTTCAGAAACTCGAGAAATTTACTCAGCCTACGATTCTGTCACACGATTTTTCCTCAAGGAAAAAACGTGTAAACAATCTTAATTATCAGCTAATTTTCTCATTTATATGAAGAGGTTATTTTTATTTTCATTTTAAACAGAGTTATTTTGGGAAAGTTGTTTGGTGTCAAGGATTAAGTGATATCACTTATGGTATTTGGTCCTTGGGTTATCGATTTGGTGATGTCGTTAACAAGGAACGTAACGCACTGTTTTACAACTAATGTTGTCTTTTGAGTATTTATTTAAAGTTGTATAGGTTGTTGAATTAATTGTTTTGTTACGACGATGAGACATTTTCATGATGATGAGAAATCTGTTGGGCTTCGAGGCTTGTCCACTAGGTGGCGTTGTCGAGTTTAGTTGACGTTAAGGCATCAAAGAAATTGTGAAGATACAGCTGGGCAAATAATTTATTCGACAGAAACTTTATTGTACTGTAAATAGTCTTTGCCACTATCTTTAAATTGTTCCATCCCCGTACAAAAAGGCTTTCTCCTAAGGCAATAAATTGTCCATTTTGTGTGACAAACATGTGATGA
>SJJU01010044.1:0-22850 GCA_012932125.1 Conopomorpha cramerella | reverse complement strand
AAATCCAGTGTCATGATGTTTGTTCCCAATGAACTCTTCACAAAGGCTACCGATATTCACAAAAGTTGGCATTTATATGTAATTTCGTCCAATTTGAGAGATAGGATAGTTTATATTTCGTGACATCCACTGCTGGACACAGGCCACCCTGAAGGTTATACTAATTTTATAATTCATATTAATAGTTAAGACAGGACAACGTCTGTCGAGTCTACTAGTATTTTATATATATGATCACCCATATCTTCGATGTTTATGAACCGATTTTGGTGATTCTTCGTAACAAGGATATCGAGAGGAACTTTAAAAAAATGTAGTGGCGACTGGTATTGGTTGATGTCGGTTCTTTTTATTACAAAAAAGCTGCTGACTTATCATACTATCATAAATTGGCCGAAAGCTTACATTTCTCTATAAAAAAAACAATACGTAGAAAAATAAACTATGTAAGAACAAACAAACTAGTAAACCCAAATGAAGCTTTAGAACTTTTTTTCTCTCCAGCATATAAGTTGTAATTATTTAAATTGATAAAAGTGTAGTAACCTAAGTTAGAGACTCCAGATCCCGCGGACAAACTGTGTAAACAGTTTCGCGGGACTTAGAATAATGTATGATCTGTTTTGTAAGATATTAATAAACAACAAATAAAATAAATAAAAACGAACTTATCTAGCAAAACTCTACCTGCACCAATATAATTATCGAGAGGTGCAATATCGGGGTTCGCCGGGTCCACTTTTATCGGCCTTTGGGTCGGCTTATTTGACTGCGATTACTTCGTATTGATCCAGCGCCGCCGCCGCCGCCGCTGCCGGCCGGCCGGCCGTCGTCTCCCCTCGCCGAGGATCGCCGCTGTTGTTCAATAGCACTGAGCACTGATTTACTAACATCATTATGCACAAACAACTGTGTTTACTGTCGTTTGAATTCCCTGTAAAGTAGTTCTTTAGTTGGTCGTCGGTCGGTCGGTTTGAAGTTGTGAATTTCGAAAGTGTTACGCGGTTTGACTGCATGCATACAATGTATAAATGAAACATTTGGTGACATAACCCGTCGTATAAGACAGTTTCATCTACAGAAAGATCTTAGTGCTATAAGTTCGTTTTAGTTCAAATTTAATGCAATAAAGCATTAAGGTAAATAAGACCCGTGTTCTTACTCAAATAATCAAGTGACTTGAGTGTCTTTTACATACACAGCAAGAGAACAAACGATACTTGAGAAGATATTAGATTAAGAGTCCATAATGTTCCCGAGGGAAAACAAAAAAAATCCTTTATACCGCAATGTAACCGAAGTCCACGCGGGCGAAGCTGCGAGCGGAAAGCTAGTAGTAAATAACGTAAAAAAGAACAATATAGTTAGTGCCTATATATACACCTTTAGGTTCTTACCCTTAAAATTTAAAAGAAACTGAAATAATCTTTTTTACCTTCTTCGAAAAGTACCAGGTTTCTCAATTCTTGCAAATTGCGTAGGTCGTAGAGTTCCGAGGGTAAATCTTGCACCTTTTGAAAAATTATTGAGTTATGAATATTTTCATGGAGTTTAACTGATTGTTTCTTGAATCTATATTGAATGTAATATGTTGTAAAATATAATAGCTTAGTATTCGCCTCGGAAACTCTATAGTTGGCAATTATTAACGTGAGTATATAAATATAAACATCGTTATTTGAGAAAAATGTTTTCTCCGTAACAGATACTTTATCCAGGTGTGTTTATATTTCGTTGTGTATTCCTTTAATGAGCCGTTTCAAATTACTTACAAGAACTTTAGTATACGAGGTTATCAATACTGGGCGCGCTTACGATACCTGTGTCGTATTGGTATCGGTTAGATATTTAATTTGTGACTGTTCAGATGAAACAACGCGTATAGCGGACATTGTATAACGCTGTCTCTCAGAATCATTCTTTAAGGTTCCAATTTCTGCTAATAAACATCACACAAACACACCGTACACTCGATCTTCTAAACAACACTAAAACAATGTACGTAGCTACTAAATAAAACAACTAAGAGATTTGTTTGTGTTTGCTCTCCACCAAATCTTATTTAACGACCAGTCGCTCCTTAATTATATTATTGCGATTTATCATCCCATTACCGTTATTAAGAAACTCGCTAAGTGCTATCACTTTACACGCGGGTAGAACCATTTGATGAGGTGGTATTTTCCACTCGGCTCTTCTAGCGAAAGGAATTGTATCTGAAATCGAGGTGACTAGAAACCTAATCGTAGTTAGTGTGAGTAAATGCAAGTTGACGGGCGCGCCCGGCGAGCGCGACATCTCCTCTATAAATACATTAGAGAACACGCTTTATTACTCCGCCATCTTCATCCAATCCTATTAAGCGACTGTTCGCGGAATACTCTCGTTGCGAATAGGTTCTGTCTTAGAATCGCCTTTTTAAAGATTCGATAATGGCTAAAGGGGGTGTCACGGGGTAGCGGAGAGACGGGCGTGTAGTTTGGGCGCGCAGGTCGCCGCTCCGGGGATATGCTAAGCGCTGTCGCTGACGCCGCGTCTTCAACCAGACTCCTCCATAATATGCGGTAATTTGCAACAAACGCCCGCCTCTCCCCCAGCGTCCATTCTTGTTCGCCGACCTTTTTGCAATAATCAAAAACGCCGCCGGGCGAAATCAAATCCCGCCGTCCTCGGCAGAAACAACTCGGCGAAAAGTCGTTTTAATTCATTTTTGCAAATCACAATTATGTACGTACAAACGACGGAGGTACGGACCACGTTCTATTGTTTACATTAATTATAATGTAGCTGGGTCAGGGCTATAGAATTCGGCGGCTGAAATGGGGCGGGCGTGATTTATAGTGTCGAATAACTTGAAAAGCGGTGTGATTTAAATTCACAGCGCACATTACGCTAATTACCTCCTGTGTGTGTGATCCCGCGAGCCGGCACACGTCGCCGCTGCGATGGACCTGGATAATTAGGGGCGGAAGGACAATGCGCACAGCACGACATTGTGTTTGCTGAAACCACATGTCAATTTAATTCGACGTCACGAGCAAGATGGCGTCGCAGCGGGCACCCTCGCGCGCCGCTCCAGCGCCTGCGGTTTACGCATGTGCGCTAATTGATGTGTTTGGGAGAACACGAGACGATACAAACACCTGTTTTTTGTCAGAATTGTGGTCGCACCCACATTATGTCAGTCTAATCTGTGTTGTTCCCGACTCCGCTTCACACATAAAGTATGTCTCCAATTTCACTTAGCGTGACAAGCGTTACAATTTATGTGTGGACGCGCGTGAAGTCAACTGTACGGATTCGGTTATTTTCAACAAAGCGCACCAACCAACACTTGAACTGAACTTTTTGTTTTGACGGAATAATTTCTAAGTGTAGGTAATGGGTTCTGTTTATTTATAGAATTCCTTTGAAATATAACAGATGGAGCACCTTAACTCATTGGCCGGCTTACCCTGGCTGCCGGCGGGCGGCGGCACTAATATCAGAACAATCACTTCAGGAGCTTACAATCAAACTCTCTTACAAACCGTCTCTTTACAGAAGATGAGCCTTCCCATTAAAGTAACTTTATTAACAGTCAGCTCCATAAAATGTTAAACCTGGCGGGTCCGTAAGTGAGCGCGTAGATTTATAGCGGGGCTAAAGAGTCGTAATGTTTTATGGAGACGCATGCGCATTCACACAATATGACGTGGAGAGATAAAGTGTAATTTATGGACAGCGGACCACCGACCACCGCAACCTGCCGTTATTATTCACTACTTCTGTGCCGTATTACTTAACATACGCCGCAATGTGCCGCCGCCACCGCCGCCACCGGCCACCCCTCGTCCTGCGATAACGTCCTTTGGGAATTACCAAGTATACCAAAATAAAAATATTATATTAAACTTTATGAATATTATCGCCACCAACGACCCCTAAAATATCACAGTTGAGATACTGGCGTGTGTGGACGTTTTATATTGTAATAAGTTTGTCTTCGGTGCGGTTATGACTATTTAACGGCTATTTGGAAGATTTCTTAGAAGTTACCTACTTGTTTGGACGAGCTGTCGAAAGCATGGATCTGCTGCTGGTTTCGACAGACTCATATTTCGCATCATAATAACGTGTGTAATGTTAGTCTATTTTCGAATTGAGAGCGCGGGAGGACATCAATGGCCGTGAATGATGTTAAATTGGTTAAATTGCTTTGCTGTAGTCCTGGTACTCCTTGGGGAAGTATGTGCGGGGCTCCATTGTCGGCTGTCGTCGCCCTGGGCGTACATCTTTTATATTGTGTACCGGGCGTCTGAGGCTATACAATTTTTACAATATGACCTATATTCGTAAGGAGTTGCCTTGAAGAGAAGGTTCAAAGGTTTCGAATATTATTTGACTGGGGCCGCGGACAAATCGGCAAACTTGAACGTGTGTGTCGAGATGTTATTATGGTACGTAATAGACTCAAAGTAGCTTGTTGTTCTACTGTTATAGCTACGCTCGCCGTTGTGTTTCTTGGATATGAAATTGTTTCATAATATGTTAGTATTGAAGACATTCACTGATACATTATTATTACCACCCAGAACAGTATATTTCGTTTTTAAGCTTTTTAAATAACTTTTGTTACAAAGTTATACCTATAGCTAATAGCAGAAGTCATAGTAATAACAATAACTTTGTTTATATGAGGTGAAATTATAGAGTCCAGGCTTCCGCGGTTCGTGATAACAAAGGCAATTAGGGAATAAATAATGTAGATCATCTGTGACCTAGTTGTCGGGTATTTAGACTTACAATCAGATGGTTGTTTGTTCGAGATCCGGCTGTACTAGTGTGTTAATTGGTCTCTATTTAAGAGGCTATGTAGACAACGTTTGTAGCCTCTATAACGGCAATGGTCTCACCCCCGTCACGTTAAGTTAAATGCGCTCCGTGAACCGTGGACATTTGCTTTCCAAGTGCCTCTGCTTATCCCGCTTCGGGATTAAAAGGAAAAATTATAAAGGCAAATTTATAAATAACACTGCCATTATTAGTAAGTTAGCTCCTAGAGATGATGGCATACATGGCCCTCTTTTCCGAACGTGTGATCGAAAATAATAATGAAACAATCGCACAATATGTTGTTAGAAACAAAGCGCACCCTCCTGATCAATTACAGTACAGCATTAACAAATAATTAACCTAATCCCACTGTATCCCTACAATGCACAGCTTTAAACATTTGACGCAATCGAAATTCCATCTATACAGTCATTTGCCTAAAAGTCTATCGATGTTAAACAGAACCCGATTAATCTGATCTCTGATGTGAAGCGCGCTCATGGTATTGTTAGCTCAGGTTTTGTAAACTAAGGGCCCACCAACGTATATTGTCTATCTCATCAGTTTTGGAGGTGTCTGCCGGTCGGAATGCAATCAATCAGTCCGGTGAACCGTCCCCGTATAATTGAACTCTTCGCCGGGGTAACCCGGGAGCCGCGCGCGTGGCCCGGGTAAGCTAGGTCAGATTCACTGTGATACCTACATAATGAAATGGAAACCAAAATTCGTACGGTACATTTACTGAAGCGGTTACATATGTACATACACTCATGTCATTATTTATGGTACGGACGAAACCTTTGGAGACGTGATGCCTACTAGCACATTTATGTACTGACAATTAAGGTTTATTCAACACGCTTTGAGAGAAACTCCAATTGCTAGGCTAAAAATAACCTAGGACGCATGTCCCTTAAAGATAAAAATAACAACATACATTAAGAGGAGGACAATCGATTTGATATTAGATTTAAAATAAACATTGACAAGGGCTGTCCTAAATAGGTTACCACTACAAGATCAATTGAATGAATCGCTGAAGTAAAATAAAATATAAATATGTGATTAACAAATTTATATGGAAAATATTTGACTTCCTTGAATTTTCCACGGAAATAAATAAAATAGATTTATTTTTTGTAAAATACATATAAATATTATCAGATAAATGCTGTTAATAAGGTATATGGGCAAAACAACGTTAGTCGGGTAAGTAAAGAACTACTTTATAAATAGCGACTGTAGCCTAGGTAGTCTTAGTCCAGTTGTAGGGTTATTCGATTTGAAGAACTATTCAGGACATACTAAATAAAGCAAATAATCCAATGTATAGACCGACACAAAGCGACATAAAACGCGATCCACGATAAAGTGGAATAGGGCAATTTTCTATTATACTACGAATTAATTTTCCTTTGACAAAGACTTGGTATTTCTCCTTAAGTTATAGGGTGATATTTTGCACTGAATAAACGAACGACCCTCCGTTTGTATCAACTCTGACATATCTAAGAAAATTATAGCAATTTCGAATCTATTTTTACTTAAGTACACACTACCTAGAAAATAAAATAAAATATGAAACCCACATCAGTTTCCATGTGAAAATTGTTTGGACACAAATCATGTAACGGAAATTACTTCAATGGATTCGCTTGTAGATGTATTATTCTATTCGTTTGCACCCAATTTTGTGTTTAGTTTCTGATGGCAAAGATCATATGTATTTTGTATGTTATGTACATATGTATTGTACGAAATATCGTGTACTCTAAAACTTGGGAGATTTATAACACTCATTCATTAAATAGGTAGAAAAGTAGGATTAAGATTTTGAGTTTTATTTTCATTCACAAGACAATGGTTGTGCATTGTGTTATGGTAGTGCTGGTTGCACTACCATAACACTTCTTCATGTACTACCGTTGTGTACTTCGGTATAGGGTATTTGTATTTTCCCTGTATATGAAACTTGGGCGATTCAAATCTATGTAATTAGTATTCAGAATATGTTGTCAAAAACAATGTTTCGAATTTTATCCAAAAATAATGTTATTAAGTGTAAAGTCAACGTACTCTTCGTCTATTTAAGCTCACGTCACACGGAGATTGCAAACCTGGGAAATCGGACCGAGAAACGAAAGTAGCGGTCTCTATGTGACAGGTTCATAGAAACTCGAACATCACAAATATTCCCGGCGTAGGGACGCCCTCCCGGGTGTGCCGTCAATTAAAAGCTCCAATTTTAAAACTAGGAGTACCTAGAACGCATGACGCCTCTATGATGTCTGTTCTGATCTGTTAACACGCATTAGGTAATATGATGCCAAGAGTGTACTTCAACTTCGGAATCTTTATGCCGAAGCATAATGTTATTAGGCGCAAAGAGAAGACAGGAGTGGTCGCCATTGTACCCCAGCATCCAGTGGTGTGGGGCAGGGGGCCGGCACACTCGTTGTGTATTCGCAAGAAAAATGGAAAGTTCAGCAAGACGGCGAGTTCCATTGAAAGTCGATTCCCGAAGTTGTCCCGGGGAGCGCGGCTTTGCATACTAGAATCTACAGTCAGCGACTCAAAGAACTGTACTTTGCTCAGACGACAAACTTTACCCAGACATGTTGGCTGGTGCAAACAAAAAAATAAGATAAATATAAAATGCAAAATTAAGATAGAACATACTTTCGACATGTTTTCTTTTAACGTTGGTTTGTGAGATTTGCTCATTAAATCATTAAGCTACTGAAAATATTTTTGAAATTTTCATAAGAAAACAGACATAAAGTTGTTAAGTTGTCTATCCGAAACTTTCTAGATTTGATATGTTTTTCTGTTCTTTTGAAGCGATAACGTAGAGACAAAAACTATACTTTAGGAACTCTGGAACACTAGCATTCCTTACCGACTTTAAGACGAACAGTTCTGAATTTATTTTTACAATTCACGCACATTTTCGTAATAGAAGAAAATCTCAACTATACGTATACATTACCTGGTAAGTATGATCAAGTTAAATATAAATAAGTATTGATTGCGGCATATTGACTGCGCGTGGGCAGATCCGACAAGAAATGTTTATAGGGTACGTCATGCGCAATATGGATTGCTTCCTTTGAGAACATTTAGTTTATTCCTTGAACTCAATAACGATGGCTAAACACATTGATGTGCAGTTTAAATCGTTGTTGATGCGCCCACGAATCGGATCTTTCATATTCTTTTAACATAATTATTGGGAAAGAAGGCTACAAAGTACTTTAGCGGTATATATGGATATTGTAATACTTTCATCATCATCATCATTATGTCTAAAGTGTGCAGTGTGCACCGTCAAGAATTGCTTCTGAAAATACTTTTTTATGAGAAGGGCAATGTTCAAGGATCGATTTATACTGATTTAACTTAATATCTCTTGAAATAACATACAAAGGAAATAGTATCTTCATACTTTCCTTCCTTTGATCACCAAGCTAAAATAAAGTAAGTACTTACTGTCATGACATAAAAGTCATCATCATGTCGGCTCTCTGACATCCACTGTTGGGTCTGTTGGGCTCCATACTTCCTCGAAAATTATATTACTATTACAGAAGAACAAGTTTTGTTTTTCAGAACGATCGGAATCGAGTCAAGAGAGCCATTAAGCATAATTAGATATCGTTACCATGTTAGTTATTCAATTACGTAAGCACCAATGGACGGCAACTCTAAGGTCTCGAGTTTCAGACAAGTCTGTCCCGGCACAAGTTTGTAGACATCGCATCCCGGTGACTAATTGCCGCACCTACACTACTGCAGTCTTCTAGTACCGAGCATTCATCAGCGGGTGTTGAATGAAATGAAATTTAATTTCAACTTTCTTTCATTTAAACTTTTGTTAGTGAGGACGTGTCAGTGGCAATGGCGGGGGAAGACAGATGCTCCAAGTCATAAATTCTCGTGCACTTCAAAAGTTTTCTTTTCTTGATTGTAATTATATAGATATACGTCCCGCGATTTCATTCGCGCAGTTTCAGTATTGATTTTTATTAAAAAGTACTACCACCAAGTTTTAGAACCTTAAATATAAAATCGTGCCTACCCCGCAAAAATCGTGCCTACAAAATTAACGTTTTTCTCATATAAACTTCTAGTTCCCTTTTATCACATTAGGGGATGAATTTTGCAAAAACCCTTCCTTATCTCACGTAAACATTATAAATGGGATTCCGATGCAACATTTCAGCTTTCTGGGGTCAAGGGTTTGGGCTGGGCGTTGATGAGTCTGTGATGAACAAATCAGTCAGAACTTTTAGTTTTATACAGGATGTAACCAAATGCTACAGTGGGAATGGAAGGGCCCATTAATGCGTAGATAATTTCGCTAATACTAGGAAGGTTAGTAGGTTCCATCTACGGCCATACATTTAACAGTGATGAAAGAAATTTCTATTGATAAAATGGTCGATAAATGTAAATTCGGTATTTTTGTTAAATTATCGCTGAGGTGGTTCTAATCACGTTCATTAAGGTCTATGTACACTATAATAAAGATGAATTCCCACTGCACCATTTTGATACACCCGCTATAATATATAGATAACAGTATACAGAGTTAGTAAAAAATATCCCTTTTAAGCTGAAGTCTACTGCTATTTTACATTTACAAACTTTTTGCTATATATGAAATATATATTTCAAAAATTTTTTTGCTGTGCTTATTGCTTACGCAAGGAGAAGGTTCTTATGAAAGAAAAAAAACAAGAATAATGCAGGGGAAAATTCAAAATGTATGTTCTTGATGGCCCTTTGTTTGTATCGTACCAGTGTCTATTATACGGTGACACAGTCATATATTATTACGTGAGTTTACAGGATTTGTACACAAAGGCCGGTATCACGCTTTTCGAACAATAGTCCTGTCCGTGGAGAATGACGTAATTGTGTTATTTGTCGATATCCATGAACGGACGGCTAAGAAAGTGGTCTATTTTCATGACACTTACTGTGTCACTAAAACATCAAGAAGATATAGTTTTCATATTGTGACAAGGAAAAAAATAACCTTAATGTGTAATGGCATTGTGTGGATATAGTACCTGAGAATATAATTAATTGGTGGTGAAAATTACCAAGGGCTTAAAACAAGACACAGGGATATTATGGTACTTTTTTAAATCGAAAGAGAGACTCCCAAACTCTTTCTTTCTTATTCGAAGCAGATGCTTACAGTTCGTTTAAATAAAATTATAAATTCGTCTCCGTGGCCAGTTATTGTCTCGGTATATATCACAATTTGAAAATCCGATTTAATATCTAGACCGTAGTTTATAGAATTCATTAATACCTTTCACACTTCCTTCATGTCACTCAAACGCAGGTTTCGGAATCCCATACGTAGAATGTGTGAAATCTACAATAGAGATTTTCATGACATAGACATCTTTAGCAACACAAAAGCCACCTAAAAGAAAGATCACCGACTCTCCGATTGGCTAACTATAAACTAGATTGAACGTGATCTTAATTACTCTGTAATATTTTCCTTGGTTTATTTTTATGTACTTTTTTATGGTTGTAATTCGATTCCTTCCTTCTATGAAGCGTATATTTGTTATTTTTTATATTCATTCTCAGTGAGTATGTTACAAGGATTTAAACTAAATTACTTGTGTTGTACTTTCTTACATTAATATACATACTAGAAGTTTAAGTATGTTGTACTCCAATAAACGAAAATAAAATAAAAATACGAAATACAGTTCACATCATTAATCGTTACTTATCGCAATGCGCGGTAAATATGAAATTTGTAAGGCAATTATCGTCCTTCGTTATTGCTCATACTGAATTACTATTTATTTAAATCGCAAGCTAAAGTTTCCTACCGTCGTATTCATGAAGTTGAAGCTCACAAAATCAGGTCAAATGTACGCTAAATCCTGACGAACCAGTCTAATTTGATGTACATCAATTAGTTATAATACTTGCTACTAATACGCGGCTATGTATTATCCCAGTTGCACAACACACGTATGTTAGTTTTTATTTGGCTCTCCGTTCTATATAGATTGACAATGACAGCATGCGATATCAAAACAACCTCGGTGCTAACTTAATAAACTACGGTGGGCGTCGGATCCACTCCCACACAAAAGGGTGTCGTTTCCTAGTATTTGGGGATCACTAAAAAATCTATCACAGTCGTTTTTGTGTCAATGTTATTTTTAAAAAGTCCTGATTTACCACCACTCGCTTTTAGCGCATCCTGTAAGCTATTCTAATTCTTCGAAGTTTATTGTAAAATATGTTAAATTAAAAATTAAGATATCACATACTTCCGTACCCTCTTCCCAATGATTGCGTTGCGCTTACACAGGTATATCGGAACTGGTTATTTCGTATTTGATATAACTAAAACTGCCAATTTAATTGAACTTAGGAGAGCTATCTCCAGAATAGTTACTGCTTTATTAGCAAGGCGGTTAAACTAAAGACATTAGGATCTCAGACCTATACCTAACGGCACGACAGCTTAAAATAAATAATTAACAAACTCGTATCCGGAAATTCTGTTGAAATGGACAGAAACATCAGAGTCCACTTTCATCCATACAATTGGATTTAAGGTCTAATCTATTTGTGGAATATACTTAGTACGATTTAATAGTCGCGCCAGTTTAGTTATTACGTAAAAAATTTGTAGGTGCTTTAATTTTATACATCTTTAATCGAGCTGCCCATTAGAAGCCGCAACAAACAGGACATGGATGGCAGTGACATGGCAGTTTTAAGGCTTGTTACCGGTCAGGGCCAGGTGGGTCCCGGCGCTTCCGTTTCCGTGCGCAAGCGCATCGCACTTCTAGTATCAATTTCGACAGCTGGCTTTATCGGAGGCGGGGCGCTCTATAATGGAATTCTTAATTACATTTTTAACTCCAATTCCACGTATCGAATTAGAAATAAAAATATTCAAGAGCTGTAACAGTTTATAGAAACAAATTATAGATTTGAATAATATATAGCCGTCGCGTTGTAGTGTGCGTCCGTCAAAAGTCCTTATTAGTTAAAGTTCAATTAAAAATTTAATTGAACTAAAAAAGAATTCCAACAAAAGATCTAAAGCAAAGGGAAAAATGCATCTGAATTTTTAGTTTTAAACGTGCAATTCCGTTATGAGTCCGGTAGCGAGAATAAAAATTGAAGTGGGACCAAAAAGAACGTTATTCATCTCGGGAATAGACTGTCTAGTACTCAAAGGGAGGGGAAATAAAAACAAAATTGCTGCGAGCCGGCAGTCGCAGGCAAGACCGTATGTGTATTGTTGCAATTTTAGAAATTCCCATTATCTAGGAGCGTGAAAAGGAGAGGTATAAGGCCTGGACAATAGACGGGCTGTGGCTACCGA
This sequence comes from Conopomorpha cramerella, assembly GCA_012932125.1. Taxonomy (NCBI): domain Eukaryota; kingdom Metazoa; phylum Arthropoda; class Insecta; order Lepidoptera; family Gracillariidae; genus Conopomorpha; species Conopomorpha cramerella. The sequence continues at coordinate 10,651 of SJJU01010044.1, read as the reverse complement.
CAGCCTTGCTCGCATCACGCCGTAATATCCCCTATAGCTATAGGCATAACGATTAGAAATGATAATAGACTAGAGCTTCGTTCTTGAATTACTTTTGCTCGCTAGCTTAGTGCTCAGAGTTTTTAGTTGAAAGCATTCATTCGCTTCATACCTATTCATAATATTTTTTTTACGATAAATAGTTGTTATAATCGTTCTCAAACTATCGGTGATTTTATGCCACGATGTCCGCTTCTTTTAAATAATGAAAATAAAACTATTATGCAAGTTCTAGTTAGTATTAAAAAAGTATTAGATCGTCTGTGGTCCAGTTGGTCGGATATTTGACTTGTAACAGGTCTCGGGTTCCAGTCGGCTACTGGACGTGTACCAATGGGACTCTTTTTTAGAGCTTATGCACGCAACGCAACGCTCGTACGGTGAAGGACAACATCGTGAGGAAACCTGCACACCACAAGGTGTGTGAACCGAAGATGATAACGGCGATGGGCTCACCCCCTATCACGTTGGGTTAAAATATGCTTGGTGAACCGTGGGCACTTGCTAGTGTCTCTGCCTACCCCGCTTTGGGATTAAAAGGCGTGAAGTGTATTTATTTCATTATGCAAGTCACATATACTTATATAAACTGCTGTATGTCATCTCTGGATTTGTGGACAATACCTGCTAATCAAATGTGTACTTTTTGTAGGATATACAGGTAGATATATAATACTGGTAAATAAAGGGTGCTATGTAATAGATGTATATCCAATCGATATTTATTTACTCGCCGACTGTGTACAACACTTCGTTGTAACGTTACCGCACTGAGTTTGGAAAGTAGTTTACCTTAAATTGCTTACGTATTTTAATTGAAGTTAATTTATGATGTACCTATGACAGGTAGGTGCGAGTCCCCAAAACAAACATTGAAAACGAAACACTTCACTTCAAAGTAACGTCGAGATCACTTCCCGTGGCAGGTGGTGTTCTCGGTACAAACATAATTAGATCAGAATATCGCTAGCGGAAGTGTTGAGATAAATCAAATCTAGCGACAAATTCACCCAAGTTTATGTAAGTAAGGTGACATATTAATGTGATTTAGTGTTTTGAACACGAAGCTAGACAAATGTTGATGTTTGCTAAATTCAGTCTAATATTGTATCCGGTCCGATTGAAGTTGAATCCTATACGAAGTTACATGTTAGGCTGGAATATGGGCTTTTAGCCGTGCTTTTGGCTTTGAGAGGGAATGTATTTAAAGGCCGGCCGGGTTGAGCCAGTAAGGCGGGCAGAACTCATAATCTATTCCTGTCCCATATCGACTGCACATTTTCTGCCATTCCCCATGCAATATGAATATCCTAACCTTTGATCCGCAGTATTTGGAGTACGTTTGCGGTCTACGTAAGATTGTCACGTCAACTCTGAACAGAGCTGTGGGTATAAGGTATTTATAGGCAACGCTAGTCCAGTCGACTGTTTTAATTGTATAGTTATGCGTGTCCCCGGTTGTGCAGCCTGTGATGTGGCTGGCAGCGAAAATTAAGGGGACTTCAAACGCTCGCAATTCGGACGGACGTTTTTCGTCAGTTGCGTCGCACGAAAATAGAGAAATAGCCGTGTTCCCGTGTTGACACAGCTTTAAGCGTATTTTCTTTGGACGCGAATGATCGTGACACGATTAAAACGTGTCGACGCGATATTTAGATGTTAGGAAATTAGCTGGCCACGCCTATCGCGATGGCGTCGCTAAACATCAAGCTTATAATACCTCGGTAATACGGGACAGACAAGTTCTGTGATGTTATTTTTTATGATGTGCCACCATCTCGCTAGATTCCTAGTTTGAAGGTGACAACACAACTTTTATTGTTATTTGGTATTCGTTTTTTGACAAAATTATTTTATTTTTTTCGTTTTCATTTTGATGTTATTTTGCGGTATGCGGTGGCGCCATAATATGCTAAAGTATCTTTCGTAAATGTATATTTGGTTACAAACGAAAAAAAAGTATTCTTAAGTCCAAACTCAGAGTAAACTCGGCTTGTTTAGCGTCCACCACAGACCGCAAAGCCGATTAATATTGGGGAACAATCAAAATTCCTTTGCGGTTTGTAGAGCCATGTTGCGGTCCCACTGTCGAACCAAACTTGGATCCTGTAAATAAACCCGAACGCTTCCCTTTCACAGAACAACGGTTGAATTATCTTTTACGACCTTTTACGTAGTACGTAAATCACAGATGTACTATAGCTGCAGACAAGGGAAAGGTGAAAGGAAACATTTTCCATATTCATCAGAACGTGCGTCACTTAGGAGTAACAACGAATCGTAGATCAAATTATGACGGTTCTTGATTTTCCTAGGCTGTTGCTTTGCCAAACATAGTACCTACGTATATTTTTCCAAATCATCCCCCGTATTTATCTTAGTTGCAAAGACTCATAATACCTAGAGCATAAATAATATATTTGCATGTAGCGCAAATATTTTTGATGGCGTCATAAAAAATGTTATTGTGGCATTTCACTGCATATAAAGTAAAGTTGTTTTGCTCAATTTATCCGAACGCCTTTTTGTATGTTGATCGTGTGTTCGTAGATTAGATAATACAATTTTATTACATAACACCGTTAGTAGGTACTAAAACATGTTATAGATTTGCCGGAAATCCACAGTCAAAGTCTTAGACTACAGGGTAAGGTCTATCGATAATTGAGAATAAAATCAGTAGCTACTCAAGTATCGCCTGAGCATAGTTAATTATACGATAATAGCGACTTTCAATCCTCACTTGAGTTTCAGAATACGGTCCTTAGTATAACAGTATTACGGGAATACCACACTATAAAATATAAGCTTATTATGATTCATGAAAATAACCAAGCATGTGATTCTATTATTATTAATTAATAAAGTTAAATTATTATAGTTAGTATGTAATGGCGCAAAAAGCCTCTCTTTCTATCCTAAATTAATTACTAGCCGCACAGCAAATGTACTAATTGTGCATCAAATCGCCATTTTAATGTACAATTTAGCTGTTTTGATATGCATAATAATAACAAATATTTTATAACAATATACATATTGCCTTCATCCCATGTTAAATAGCTAAAGCGATTGTGTTATGGAATTCAGACGACGAAATATAGTTCTCATATTTTTACTGTGAAATACACTATACAAATAAAACACCCAGCCACACTAACAAGTACTTAAAAGCTCATCACCTAAGTAGATACTGGCATGCCAGCGGTGGGAATCGAGCCTACGACCTTACAGACATGCTGACCACTACACCAATGGACCCGTTAGTGCACGTTACTTATTTTTATGTAAGTACTGTTGCGGCGATAGGCTCACCCCCTGTCACGTTGGGTTACATACGTTTGGTGAACCGTGGGCATTTGCAAGCAAGCAAGTGCCTCTGCCTACCCCGCTTTGGGATTAAAAGGCGTGAAGTGTATTTTTTTTAAGTACTGTTTTTATTTTCTATTAAGAATGGGTATTAAGCTAACGATCCAGTAGAAAACAATACGGAAACCTGTTTCCAAAAAAACTAACTACATAATTACAAATATTCAACGGAATCTGTCTTACACCAATTTTTAATTTGACCATTGATTTGGGGGCGTGGTCGGATTGCCTTGATCTTGGACGAGGGTTGTGGGTTCATGTCTGTTTAATTTATTTATGGGCTGAGAGGTATTTATTGTGCGCACTTAGTTGCTTTATTTATTTCTGTAAGTGTATTAAAATATCAGTATCTGAAATTATTAATGTGGAATACTGTAGTGGAGTTGAGGCACTCCGCTATTGCCATGGTAGTCAAAGTTTACTAAAAAGTTCGAACTCGAACCTTAAAAGTAAATATTTCACCATAATCAAATTGAAAAACTCAAAGCCACTTGTTTTTTTTTTAAACACAATGAATAAGCGTTTGACCACCGTCCTGCCTGATTATAAGCAGCGATGTGGTCTACGATGGAGCACACTTGTTCATTAGGTACCTATTTACCCGCGACTTCAATTATACCCTAGGACTGTACTGCGCAGGAAACACAGACTCGGGCAAGTAATTTCACATCCTGGCGGTTCGCACTATGATAGTTGATGCAAACCGTTTGGTTCGCGTAAATGTTAAATCCACCTGGATGACGTTTTGCCGTTCTTCTGGTTGTCTTATTGTAAAAACGCGATGGGGGTATTAAGTCATGCAACTACGTAGCATACTCTCCGAAATGCACCCGATAGAAGACAGATATGCTCTAGGCTTTATAGACGAGCATCAAACAGCTTGTTGTCACCTATGAGCATTCTAGCACGCCTCTCTGTTGCCTCCAGTCTCAAGCTGGTATATTTAGTTTGTTGTGCTTGCTGGTATATGAGTATGGCCGAAGATCGATTATGCTCCAAATATTTATTAAAGATTGCTGAGCAGCAGCCTCTGCCCATCTCACTTTGGGATTAATTTAAACAATCCACTTATAAAATAAAAAATTGCCCAAACATTTTTATATCGGATTTTACTACGTAAAACCTTTCGTAGAGGTAGGATTTCATGTAGTAAAATAATTTTTACTGGATGAAATCCGACGAAAATTTGAAAGCATTTTAAGCTTTATTGATTGGCGATTCCAATCGTTGCAAAACGTTCCAGTTCATAAATGGCCATACGATTGTAACAAAATTGTTTTGCAATTGCAGAAAATTAGCTTCAGTTTCAGTTTATTTAGGGCCCCAGATTTTCAGTAAAGTAAGAAACTCTACAAGAAATCTAAGCAGTCATGGTGTGTTTACCATCAGGGAGTCCGTTCGTACCTAATGTATGTATGTATATTATAAGAAATTATTGTCATGATTTCGTCTTCGTTGTTCGGTAGTATACCTACCTATTAAAAGTAAAACCTATAAAGGTCATCGTTCTACTAGTATCTACATCGATCATTCGACTTACGTCATACTTACGCACTTACGTTGTTTTAAATTAACTCGGATAAATTTAGGCAATGGTTAAGGAGTGCCTTTGCCTGCGTCAGTGTACTTGTTTATTACAATACAATGTTAGATAAAATACTGTAGCCCGAGCTACGTGCTAGTCCACTTAGCTCAACACAATGCTGTATAGAGTAAATTTATTACTTACAAGCTGAAGATAGCACTAAGTAGACAATGCCTGATACCTGATGGCGACACGTGTTTGCTTTTACACTCCAACATCCAATTACGGCTCGACTGTCGCTTGCCACCATTCGTCACGGTCAAATGAGCAATTTTTATTAAATAAGGTGCAAAAAGAGCGCCTCCTAGCGGCTGACGAGCGAATGATTCACTCTGAAGTGCCAATTAATTGAACAGAAGGGAGAGCTTCTACATCGGAGAGGTTGCGGTCTCATCGGGTGTAAAAACCAATAAGCTTTCATGATCTACGCGTTCATAAAACTAGTATGAAGTAAAAGACCCGTGATAAAGGTAATTTTGTAGACAACAAGAAAAAGCAACGGAAAGTTACTCGCTCCAGAGGTGCCGATATTTTTCCCGAAAGCTTCCCTCCACAAAAGAGTCCGATTCATAAATTTATATAGAAATGTTGCACATCGTTAGTTTCAATGTAAAATGAAACATTGCTTTTAGCGATAACACTGTATCATTAGTTTTGTGAATAACCGTCTTATCAAGTTTCATTTGCTACCTAAATTGGTATTAACGTCGGGCATTATAGCCGAATATGGCCGCGGCCTATGAGTGAAAGCTTTAAACCAGTCCGAGGGGCATTGTTGCTCATTATCGTAACACACAATTTAATGGAGTTGGGAATATTGTAGAATGCTATAAAGGCGTTGTCATAAAAGGCGTTGAAATAATAAAAAGCCCCTCGCCCGGGTCGCGTCCCCTGCCTTATCGGTGTCATTACAAGACACGTGTCTACCGGCGCCTGATATTCGGCATCCCCTACATATACATCTAACTAGTGAAGTGCTAGAAATTTTATTCCACCAATAATTCTGAATGTGCCCTACATCTGAGGAAATGTCCACGGGGACTTGTCAGCGAAGGAATAAAAAGGTTAGCTACATACTTGTAACAGATTTGTAAGTAGGTGACTTCTTTTTGAATTAAAAAAAGAAGGAGGTTCTTAATACATAAACAGTTGTGACTGGGTCCAGATAGGTTCACTATTTGGATTATTCTTTTTTTGTTTGATAGCTGATTCTTCCCGTTTGATCCCATTTAATTTTGGTTCGGTTCCGACAAATCTGTCAAATTTTACGGACTAAGTCGGTTAATTTTTTCCATTGAAGTTATATAGCGAAAACACGTATTTCTACTGTCACAATGCTAAGTAAAAACATTATTTCTACTGTATCTTGAACTGAGAAGTACAATCTTGATCAAATGTAAACTAAACCATACGACACTCTACAAAAAAGGAATCCCGACAACGTATTATTATTGCAACACAAAGCCAAAAGCAGTACGTCAAAGATGCTCTTCTCTGCATTTGTGATAAGACGCGAACAAATGGTGACGACAATACATAGCTGGAAGCATGTAGCATGCAGTAAGTCACTAGAGGCTATTGAACTCCATAGAGCTACACTGCGACAAGGATATTTTGGCGCAGGACTAAAAATTTTGGCACCCAATTACAGCGAACCTAGAATTATTGTCAGGGATAATTTGGAAGACTATCATAATACAAGCCTATAGAAAGCATCGAATACACAGAAGAAAGAAGAGAAATACAGGGATGGCAAGCGATGTACAATTATGTTCAGCCATCACACGCCAAAATATTCTTGTCGCACTGTACCCATGTTTGTCATACCCACGAGCTGACCTACTGAGCGAACATTTCAATGATAAAAATCGGCAGTCGACGACGGCTGATGCCAAAGATTGATAGTCCTGCCTATACAGCCATGATAAAACGTGCGCCGTGTTGTCAAATCATGATAAATTACGTCTTACAGAAATGTATTCATAATCCATTTTCATTACGATGGAGATATATCCGAAATAAAAAAGTTTTATAATGTAGGATTTATACATACTTACTTATATTTGCGGTGTTGATGTAAATTTAACTATGAATAAGCCAGTATTGGCGAGCGTTATAACATATAATGTAATAGCGGTCGATTTCCAAATACCTATTATAGGTAAGCGTTGTATAAAATAAAAATACTATACCAACGATGCAGTAGGTAACTGATTACTTATAGAAAACCGGGCGTATATTTATGGTAATTAGTATTTTTTTTATTCACAACAATATACCTATCCGTATAAACCCACGCAACCTTTGTTAATGATCTATAAAAAATAAATATGTATAAAAAGCTAATTATTCGAATTATGGAATGCTTATAGGAAAATCTCATCGTCAGAACACACACACATTCTCTAGTTAAACTTGGATTACATTGGTCTCACTGATGGTATGTCTGTAAAACCAAAATAAATATAAGATTTGGTATCTTAAAATGTTTAATCCCAACCAGCCACTTACCAAGTATAGATTATAGTAATATGATATTATTGTTTTAATCTCACAGCAGACGATGACATTCCCCTTTAGAAATATGCCAAGAATTATACTGTAAGGGCTGTCTCAATAAATGCATAATAATTGAGATTACAATATCATCCGCCCCAATATCCTGGAACAAAACACAATATTGAGTCAATTTATTTCATTTTCCGCAGAAACGTGTACAGGCTTCTGTCGTGTGACGGGAACGTAGAGCTTTTCAAGATAAGAATTGTATATTTTTACTCGTGCCATACATCGTCAGAAGGGTAGTACCCATCACTTTACAATGGTTGTGTATGTTACAGTGACGGTTTTACATCGACGCGGCATCGTGTGTCACACAGACTACGCACATCACTCACAGTCGCAATGTAATGCCAAAGTGATTTTTATTACATTCGATACGCTTGCTTTGTTCATATCACGACCTTACGACAAGTCACTGGCAAGTGAGAAATAAAACTCGACGACGACGACTGAAGAATTCTATTTTTGAAATAACAACGTTCTTTATTTAAATCGATGGGCATTGTAGTTATTGTGAGGTAAATTCGCCGTGGTGGTGATTAGATTGATGCGGCGGTGTAGTGTTGCGTACCTACAACTTATTTTTTGACATTGATGAATGTCATTAGTACAACAAAAAAGAAGTGACGAAGAGACTGGTACAGGAATATTACAATTCAATATTCACTGACTGACTGTATTCACGTGTGAAGGCCAATAATGTGTTGATTATTCATGATTTATGGATTATTGCAGTATTTTATTTCAAATCATCGTGGACGTGTCGAAAACTCAATAAGTCCTCTTGAAACAAAAGTAGTAGTATTTTTATTTTCGACGTCTCGTGTAACTGGCCAGTGCGATATCTACATTTACAACGGGCAGCAGTGTGACGATCGCGTGAGAGTCTGTCAGTCCGTCACTCCAGAGCGATGCAACTGTCGCAGCATCTGGGGAGTTGGCTGCTGCAATCAGCCACGTGTCCCGTCGACGGCTTCTCCACGTTCCCGCTATGGCGCTTCAGCACGCGACACGACGAATTGATATTGTACTTTTTTAATGTTAATTATTTTTTTTATTATGTTTTTTAAGGCGCCCGAGCGTTGAACAGCTGGCCAGTAAGTACTTGAAGTGCACAAAGCGGTGATTACGCGGTATTACTGTTACTTTGGAAGTTTAAGAAACTTTCCTACCTTAAACTGGAGTCCGTAATTTCTACAGATTTTTTGAGATGTGATTGTTCTGACTTTACATGAAAAATTACGCACATGAAACCTTGCCAGAGCCCTTACTAACATTTTGGTACAAATTTCATGTATGTATTTCATTTCTTGTTACTAGTACGTATTAATTTTAGCCAGATTTAACGCTTGTCATGCGTGCCCGTTGTGACTTGTCGTACTTTTAATGACATACTTTGCCACTGTAGCAAAATGTAATATCAAATCAACAGGCAGATCTCGGCGCAATATACGAAATATTATGTCGCGCGACTCGACTGTGGGCCCGTTTTTGTCTCCGTCGCTCATCGCAACGACATTTTATCTCGGCACACGTCGGTGATGTCTCTTTGTAAACTCCTCGAGGATGAAAGATTTCCCTCCTTTTATTATTTCACATGTAATTTATTGCGCTTCTCAAGTTCGCGCCTCGCGCGGACGGGAAATCGACGACAAAGGCGGGCGTTCTGTATGTAGGTACTTACATGTACGGTCGGCTAAGAAAGTGCTCTATCGGTTTTGATGACACTTCATGTGTCACTAAAACATCAATAAGGTAGAGTTGTTATATTGTGAGAAGTAAACAATGAACCTTAATGTCTAATGACATTCATATGAGTTCCGATCTTAGGATGGTAGAGAAATCAACCTCCTCGATCAGCTAATTGTGATTTTTGTATGAAGAGGTTTTTTTCATTTTGGGGCATCATTCTCTCAGTTTCAGTAGAACTGGTAGAAGGAGAAGTAATAACATTATAACGAGTGACACGTTTATTAGTACGGTGCTTAGACACTGCCCTACCCAGTAGCGTGCACTGGCTTTTACAAGGTAGGCAGTAATCCCCAAGGATTCACACCTATGTATAGGTAACTTGTCTTTACGAAATATAGGTACCTACATATCTACTCACCCACAAAACACAGGACCTTAGTTAGCCTATGTCGTGAGTGCAACAAAAAAAGATCTAGCAATAACTCTATTATTAGGTCGGATAGCCAAAATACGAAGGTAGGCAGTGTCTTTTTGCCTATATGGTGTGCACGCCACTGGCCCTACCCTGATCTGTGCCATTGCTCGGCAAATTAATACCACTATATTATTATTTTTACTTTTCAAAGCAGGGCGAAGTTCGGCGGGGGCGTTCTTTTTGAAAACTTCAAAGTTTAATTAGTTGTTTCTATCAGACGCGCGCGGCTGCAATTATATGAGATTGTACACATTCTTCCATCGGGCGAGGCGACGCGAGATCAAAGGTGCCCTACGCATAGCATTAAGCTTGTATTTGCCGCCGCTGTGCTCTCGAATCTCTGCAATTTCCTTTTCAATTACCCGCTCTTGAAATAAAATAAGAAAATAACCGTGTACCCTTACAGAGTGGATGATATTTAGCATTATCTAGTTTAGTTCCTAAAATGTTTTTTTTTATTATTAGTTAGATACAGTCTGGTGTTTTTGTTTGAGATGCTGCGCACTCAGAGGTTAATGTATGCTGAAAGATGCTTGTAGTATGTTGTATTTTTGTACATACTTACATGAAAAAGCACTTAGGCACTGAAGAAGCTCTCTTAAATGTAGCAGAAATTATGTTTATTTTACAATTAAACTTTATTCAAATTCAGCATAGAGAATATCAATAAAGTTTTCCACACTACACTCTTTCCAGATGCTGTAACCATAGTAGTGAAGATTAACATTTCTTTTAAATAAACATTGCAAAATTATATCAACAAGTATTGCATTTATCTATAAAATAAGCATTGGTTTGTGTAAGGTATAATTAATATAAGTACTAAAATTATCGTGACCAAAAAAACAAAAAAAACCCATGACTGTAAAACAGAACACGATACTTGAAACACCAAATCACTGGTAAGCAAATAAACTTCACAATTTCAT
>SJJU01010043.1:0-14431 GCA_012932125.1 Conopomorpha cramerella | reverse complement strand
AATTAACGTAAGTACTAGATTTAAGTTTTATTTAATGTTTAATGTACTGTATTGTGTTTGTACTGTTGATGTGCCCGTTATTATAAATAAATAAAAAGACTTAAGTTTTCGTTGTTCACAACATAAGTATTTGTATAACATACTTACCTAATATAAGACCAATGTACTGTATTTATATATTGTATGTATAACCTTATGGAATTAAACGCATTCATTCATTCACAATAAGGGGTCTAATTGGACAAAAATCATTTATTTTTATACACCTTTCATTGACATTTTCCTGTTAGACTTTAATTGGAAGTAATGTAATGGATCTACACACCGCTCATTAACTGCAACAACGCGACATCTCAAAATATGACACTGTTGAAATAACAATCTTATTGTTTATTACTAATCTATTAAAATCACTCCGGCTTCGTAGCGGTAAACGATATTCTGCTAGAGTGAAATCTAAGTAACAAAATCAGCAATGCACATCGTTTGCCGCTACAATGCATGCCAGAGCGATGCAAGTACCAGAGTGTAGTAGTCTTAGGACCCAGGTTGTAAGGAAGAGACCAGAGCTTATTTATACGTATAGACCGCTGGTGGTGGGTGAGGTAACAACAAATAAATATAATAAACTAGTGGACTCTTCATACGTTGTCCTGTCTTAACTATTAGTATAACCTCCACGGTGGCCTATGCCCAGCAGTGAATGTCATTTTTTCATAATAAGAACCTTCTGCTGTTATTAATAAGCACATCAAAGGAACAATTAGCGAAATCGGTCCACCCGTTCCGGAGTTATGCCGTGACAACGAAAAGAGGATTTGATTTTTTTATAATCGATTAGTGGCAGAGTTCACCGTGTAATGGTTAGCCTAGGTTTTATTGTTTTTTAAGCTATACAGTGTGTCATTGAGCCCATCTCAATGCAAGCTGTCTCTGAACGACTTTAGTCAAGACCCACAGCAGTATTCTCCGCACTCGAAGCACGGAAGCACCGAAGAAAGTGACCACTCGCTTCACGTATCTTTCTTGTCCTGTGTCACCATCCAGCCGGAAGTCAAGGACATAATGTCTCGCTCCATGTTGTCCAATTTCAATCAATACATCGAGGCGTCGAAATAAAAATTAAAATGAGCCAATTCTTAAAACTGTGTGTAATTTTTTTTCTGAATAATAAATGTTTGTAATTTATTAATTTCAAATTATAATTATATATTTCATTAAAAACCTTTTAACTATACCACATTTTTTGATTTAGTTATTAGCCAGTAATTTCATGATTAAAAATACCATATTCAGTGCAGGTTTGCGGTTCTCCATCCAGTTAGACCACACAGCCCCTGGATTAATCTTATAAGTGGTATTATTCAATTTCGACAGAATCGTGTATAAATTGAGGCTTTGTGGTTAACTACTATGTGAGACCCAAGACAGAAGTATAGCCGGGGATCCAGTCCAGTCGTCATTGATTGAGCTCTGGTCTATTCTTTATGCCGCTGTAGATGCTGGCTCTAACAGGAATCACAGTGGTGGGAAAGTGGGTGGTAATATCCCGGGATTAAAAAAAAACGAATGACTTTACTTTATTTACCGATCTGTCAGTTTTTAGAAAAACGTTTACTAAACTCATTAAAAAAAATTGTTGATTGTTTTTCTTAGCTGACTGTACCGGCTACCGTACTGCATTCTACGCACACACACGCGACCCACACACACAGTGTGCGCACGACGCGTCTCACACACACACACACACACGTCCTTATACGCCCAACGTTCTAGTACAACTCTTATCTATACATTAATACATACAATGCTACTTCTACAACAATATCTTCACTTGTACCATCTACCTAGGTTAACAAGACCACCTTTGTACGTAAACCATGTAAAATCTACAAGTTCATCTGAGCTAATGGAAGGTTTTTATTCGAATGACACAGTGTTCTTTATTCAAAATTCCTAAAATCGTCATAAAAAAAAGAAAAAAAAGTCGATGTATAGATGGCCAGTGTCCTTTGGGAAGCTACGAAGGGTGACGATGCAAGTCGTAATCGTAAAAGAGAGTACCTGAAAACGGATTAACGTGGAGAGCTTTGAAGTAACGTGGTATGAGGAAAAGAAAGGAATTTTATTTTTTACTTTAAAATATTTGATGATTCGGCACGTAAGTATTTCATTCTTAGTTTACAATATACCTTTTGTAGGTAAGTACCCAATGCTGAAACTGCATAAGTGATAGAGTAACTTGTAAAAAAAGTAAATTAACTACGTTAAATACCTGTTTAAACATACTCCTCACATTATGAATAATGATGGTGATGACTAATGCATAATTAATTATGAATAATAAGTTTAAGAATAAAAAGAAAAATAAATCACTACCAGCCAGTATTCAGAGTCGTAGACAGCAACACCCGCGCGCCGAGTTCCGCGCGCGCTCCGACATCCTTCGTCCTCAAATTGCGCCTTTTTCCAAAAATTTCAAAAAAAGAATCGACGTTTCCCTGAAACGGCTGGCAATGGTAAGGTCACGGTCCCATCGATCCGCGTAGAAAGTGAGACTGGCTGCCACTACTAACACCGTTGGCTATGCAGGCTGAATTAATCGCGCATATATTTGAATACATTTGGAGCGGCGCAGTTTGGCTCCGGGTGTCGTTGCCCTCTTAAGTTTTAGCAATTTTGTTGGTTCTGTTTTGGAGTGGTGTGTTTTCTTCCGAGTTTACTTTTCTGAGTTGTTTGGGTCCTGCCTCCAGGTGTGAGTCGGTAGAATTGCCAGCCGTGTTTGCTGCGCCGCTGCCGTTTCCGCTCAGGGCTAGCGCCGGCGGCGGGCTTTCTGTTTCAATTTTGAGTGTTCATTTAGATTAAGTAATAAAAATGCATTTATGTAAACTTAATAAATATTGTTACGGTGTTTTTGTGCTGTTGTAAGTTATTGTTCTGCTTGTTTTAAGCTGTGTGTCTTGGTATGTTTTCGTATGAACTGGTAAAAAATTCGGGAATAAGAAAAATTCCTAATTCCTAAAGAGAGGCCTATGTCCAGCAGTGGACAGATATGGGCTGATGATGATACGGACGACAAATATTTGTGACTTCTGAAGATAAGTAAAACTTATAATTAATCTGGATTTTTTTTCGTCGAAGTTCGAGAAAATAATAAACAGTAGATGATAATATTTTGCTAATGTAACTTGCATGAGAAGATCAATGACTGGTGGAAGGAAAAGTGCTTTATGAGGACCAAAGCAAAAGGACATAGATCTATATATTATATCTGCTTTTCCTTCTTTCCAGTTAATAGCCTGAATTACTGTACTGAATTCTTGTTAAAAGAAAAAATACCTTTCGATTAGCAACTTGTGTTTTGAGACGAATGATAACGACTGGAAGAATGATAGGAATAAAAATATGGTAAGTTAATCAACATTGGTGAACATCGTAGACGGCTGCTTAACATCAAATAGGATGGTGGTCAAATGCTTGTTTATCATGGATAAAAAATGTAATCATCTTTTTCTGAATAAGTCGTAATAAAGACAAGCTGAATATAGAAATATAATCGATAATTCAAGTTTCACTCAACTAAGTACTTTGCTCTGTATTGAAAAGTTAGTTAGCTCTGTATTGTAAAGTAAACAAATTGTACAATATATACGTAGTATTGAAATTAAATTACGACGAAAATAAACTTAAATTTCTTTATCATCACATTCATTTCTTAAACCCTTACATCTGTATTCAATATTATTAAATTCATACTATTTTTATTATTACATACATTATTAAATCAATGTACTATAGCAATTACCTATTCCTTTTTTTTAACAATGCGTTTGTACCCAATAAAGAGGAATATTTAATTTTCCCCTTAGTGTTGTTCCAAATAAATTAACAAATTATTTCGTTTAACAAAGAACGTTAACATGAGTCACCGCATTGAAATTTTCGTGGAAAACGCAAAAAGGAAATGAATTCATAATTACCACGAATGTAACTATGATTTTGCATTTCTCGTATGTATGTATGTAGCTACGTGAAACATAAAAGTATGTTTTATTTTAAACTGTTTATAGTAAATGGCACTTTGACACGCCAACGACAAAATATTATAAGGGGACTTCCATTGACTCGGGGCACAATGCAGTCATGAAGTTGACTCCTGCACTGTGCACTCAAAATGAGCTTTCTTTGGGTTCTTTTATTAAAGTTGTGAAGCTCAAGGTAAAGTGGTATTCGTTTGACTCTGCCTTGTGGAAATTTTATGCTAGACTAGCTGTCCCGGCAAACATTTATTTTGCCGTAGGAAGATATGTACCTCGTGTATTGGAAGAAATACACCTTTTAAACCATCCCTGGACTTCCACGAATAATTCAAGAGCAAAATTAGCCAAATCGGTCCAGTCGTTCTCGAGTTTTGGTGAGACTAACGAACAGCAATTCATTTTTATATATACGTATATATTCTTCTTAATAAATTACGCCGACGAAAATTAAAGGTCCTTTAGAAGAGTAAAATTTCTGTAAAATATTGACCTTAATTCATAAATGACGAAACAGACCTTGCTTAAATGTGAAATTTTCTTTACGGAAAGAGTTTTAGAAAAATAATACATTTTTTTAAGCACAGTGACAAGCGTGTATGTATTTTTTTTTTGTAAAATCACAAATGGGGACATTATAACTAGAGCACTAATCAGATTTTAATGGAGAATTTTCTTCGACGTTTTTCTGACAGATTTTCGGGCGGAGAACTGTCAAACTTTGTTCGGAAAGTGTGACAGTAATGACAGCATCAGTGACAAGATAATAAAAACATACCGGAAATTTCACCGAAGATCACCTACGCTAAAACTAAGGTGCAAAAACTTTTTTTAAAAACTTACAAAAACCCCACGAAATGTTTGCCGGGACAGGCAGACTTAATAATATACGAAATGCATCTAGGAATATGTTTTTTTTTATCAGATACTTATGCCAGTCACTGGCCTAGTCAAGGTTGCAACATACCACCATGCAGCCCATGGAGCCGCCATCCCTCGAAGGTCACGGGCGCTCCTGTCATTATGATGCACGGCGCGTCCCCCGCCGCCACCGCCGCTCGCACTGAAGGATATTTTCAAGGTACTTTTGAACAAACGCCATTGTGTACCTACTTACGTTGGGGCTCTCTGTCCTGCCTACTAAGAACGTTTTTTAGAAATATATGTCGACACCTCGAGGTAGAAAGGTCGTATAAACCATATCATCAACTTACCGTTATATAGACCAATCGATAGAGCGGATAATTCTGCATAAGCCAGCATTCATAACTCAATTTGACCAAAAGTGGCTTTTACGACCTTTCTACCCCGAAGTATCGATGTCTATCTATCTATTAAGGGTACAGGCAAAGAATAGGGAATGTTCTAATGAGTTGATTTTGAGAAATACACATTCAAAAGTTTGAAAGTCATGGACGTTCCTAGTTTTTTTCCTTTCAACCAAAAACAAAAGCTCCTTTTTTGCGCTATCTAGTTGTTTTCTTTAAAAGCTAATGATTCGGAATAAAAGTACCATAGACAATAAGTTTCTTCCAATAGAAAACCAAAAAGAAAGTGCCTTGTTCTTTGCTTGTACCTTTCAAATATATATGTATGGGTATAAAGCATATAAATATATTTATAATAAAATAATTATTAGTCTCTCTCTCGAAGATATTGCAGTTCTGTATTTTTTTATACGCAATGAACAAGCGTTCGACCACCGTTCTGCCTGATGTTAAGCAGCGATGTGGTCACACTTGTTCATTAGGTACCTCTTCAGCCCAGTGACTTGAAGACCTTCAGACTGTACAGCGTAGGAAACAGACTCCGGTAAGTAATTTCAGTTCATGGCGGTTCGCAGTTCTTGCAAAGGTTTTGGTGATGAAATTACTAGTTCTTTGGATATTGGTTTCATTTATATCCTTTTTCAGAGCCTATGTACGCAACGCAACGCTCGTACGGTGAAGGACAACATCGTGATGAAACCCGCACACCACAATACTGTGTGTACGCTATAACAGCGATGGGCTCACCCCCTATCACGTTGGGTTAAATACGATTGGTGAACCGTTTTTGCTTATTAAGCAAGTGCCTCTGCCTACCCCGCTTTGGGATTAAATGGCGTGAAGTGTATTTTTTTTATGTCCTTTAAGTCATCTTTACTTAGTGGCATGCACTGTATCGTTATTTTTATGTCTATGACCTGAATATGACACATTTTTACGAGTAAACTTGGGTAGATGCACGTTATTACTTTGTCGTGGACAAGAATATAGAGATATAGTGACGCATGGACATAATTCGTGGACAAGGTAGTAGCCATTTTTTCGTTTGGTTTTTAGGATTCGATATCATACTATGAGATACAATTGTCAGTAAAATAGACTTAAGAGTCTTTATGAGAATAAACATATCGGAACGAGAGAATCTCACATTCAACTCAAAACGGATGCAACAATCTTTCTCGTTTCAAAACCACCTGAATTATCATACGAATATTCGCATAACGTCACTGCATCACGACGACGACGCAATACGAAAAATTTTCAGCTGTCACTGAAAAACCTTGGGAAGCCGCTTTCACCTACCACCTACTGACACATTCGCGTTTACAAAACTCACAATCACTTGATCTAGGTCTTGGTATGATGTGACAAGAATTGAAGACTAAGATAAAATGGTTCCAGTAAATAACCAGACAGTGTCGGTACCATGTGCGATCCTTGCCTCACTATGAAATCTTCAACTTATGCATTTTACATGAGACGACTCGGGCCATGCGACCGCTACCACATTCACACACAAACTCAAATGAGCCGTGTCTTCAAGCGAAGCCTACACAACACCAGCTCATGTACACTAAGAATTTGTATCTTCCGAAATGTCCGAAACAGGTACAGACAACCGAGAAGTAGTGGGAGACGTTGTAGTCGTTGCAGCTAAAGAAATAGAGACTACGGAAACAGGAGCAAGTGTTAAAGATGAGAGTTCATTCATACCGTACATCACACGGGCACTAGTGGAGTGACAAGCGACGGCGGCGGCGGAACAAGAAACTTCTGGAATGCTTTTTAGATTTAGAGTTATAGTGTATAGGCATGTACGAGTGAATTCGTTTTTAGGCATACCTACTGTCAGATTTATGGTGAGAATTTGAACTGAAAAGGAATATAACGCTGAAGTTTTTGAGTAACAATAATCTTAAAGCGTTGAGATTTATAGAAATAGTATGCAAGTATGAAGAGGAACCATCAGACATTGAATAGGTAAGCAAAAGAACAGCAGAAACAGCTTGTACATGATCCACAATTTCATCTTCGACGATTTCGAAATTGTCACATTATATCAATACGATCACAGAAAGAGAACTCTGGCCACATATCCAGTACATTCGATTTAACCGTCTTAGGTGCTAGGTGCAGGAATTTCTGAAAAAGTATTTGGATCTTATTTGTTATGATGGAACAATTATGCTTAATGATTTATCATTACTGATTGGATACTATGGGTGTTAAAAACCTATCTATATTGCTTACATCTGACAGATAAAGGCACCGATTTCAAAATGCTAAACCGAATCCAAGCTGCCAATTTGATTTCTGTTGTTTCTTGGCTCTAGAATATGGCCCTCAGAATTCTTTGAAGTCAAACTTACAAAGAGAATAATCAAGTTAAACTTTACCTACATAAGGTTTCCTAGATATCTATAGTGATGTAATATTTAAATACCAACCTACGTAGCTCAAATCATGTGCTTATGTAACAAAGTAACGCTGGAGCACATGTGAACTTCACAATGTTGTTTGAAACTTTGACTTCGGTCTGTAGATCAATTCAAAAGCCAAAAACGTTTTGAATAGTAACAGTATTTTAATATAGAACAATAATATTTGTGACAAATAGGCAACTACATAGTTATTGTGTTATTGTTGATTCAGCTGAAGCAATTGTTTATACACTATTAGGTTGTTCTATTACGATAAGAGTTCAATGACACTGAACAAATGTGACTTACAATCCTAATTAAATGACATCTGTTTGAAAATATCAATGAAGCCATACAATAATACCTATTGGTGTCACATGTTCAGCTGTCCAGCGCAAAATTGCATTTCGTCGAAGAGGAATTCGGAGTTCGATATGATGCGATGCATGCAGCTGCATCAACAAAACTTGTATTACCGTCATGAAAACCGTTCATCGATCAGAAATATACGAAGCGCCAGCAGCCATCACACAAAACATACAAAAGTGTTTAGATGCAATATGGAAGGGGGGTGTCCACCCACTGCGGGGGCAGGGTAATGAACTCACTCCGGACATCCAATAATATTAGTGTTTCAGTAACGGTTAGTTGTTTATTTGCTCGTCTCTCGGTGCTATGGAAATATTGTGTTATTATGTCTCTGTGGCAGCGCAACATTTTTGCGAAATAATCATAATAATACATCTTGTTTCGTTTGTAAACATTGTTGCTGAAAGATCTAATTTCAGAGTGAAGTGGGGGTGTTGGTTCGGGAATGGGTAGCGTCGTTTTATAAGACGATATTCTGAATAAATATTTTAGCTAGTAAGTTACGAGCTTTTGCCCTCGTATATAAATAAACTGTCTAAATAAAGTAAAGTCTCAGCACTGTTAACAAAAGTCGATGATTTTGATATTACAGTACGCACAATCATTGTTGCCTTATAGAGAACATTATAGATATCGTACATATTCTTCTCCGCTGATTTACAACGGTGAAGAATAATTGAATAATCTGAACATAAACTGTACATCATTTGATTCAGTAATCATTTGATCGGATTCCTCCAATCTTTTTGCAGCCGCAGCAGTCGAAATTCTTGGCATTGCCCATCCAGTTGGTGAGACAAGAAGTCTCATACTGCGGGCGCCACTACGCGCGGCCTCCGCATACTAATCACCTTAATAGGACATTTCGCGGTTATTCCCTCCAGCATTCCAGCAAAAACCGCTCGTAACTGCAGAGCAGTAAGGACGAAAATCTAAAACGACTTTTGCAGCAGCTACTGTTACACATGTACGTTTTTACGAGGTCGAAACTTTTCGAACGGACAGCGATTTTTGTGTTGAATTGTTTTCAATTTAAGGTAATGATTTGCGTACGGTTGTTTGAGGTTGCTTTTGTTTGTGATTCGTTTCCACGCATTGCATTTCAGCGGCGGGAGTTCTTATTGTGCGAAATTAACTTTTCAAAATTTGGCTCGATTTATTACACTTTAAAGCAGAATAGTTCTGTGGCAATCTTTTCCGTGCCGAAGTCCCGGCTGGAAACAAAATAATTAAACTAAAAGAAAAATAAAAGTCCATCGAAAGTACCGTCGCCATCTCCACAACATATCCCCATAGCCGCCATACAATGGGTGCACGTTGACGTTTGAATGGCGAAGCTCCATTGGAAATTTGTTTGTGCGTCTTCTGCCAGCGCACGCGCAGCCGTTTTGTCAATACTGTCCGCCAGTGTACTGTTTAATCAGTTTTGTATTCAGCAGTACCGCCTTTGACGAATAATTGCTGGCGATTGAAATGTTACGTGGCTGAGTATCGGTGTCTGTATTGTATTGCTTTGAATAGGCATTGCTTTAGTGCTTGCGTATTAGCTATGAATTTATGACTCTGCTTTTGCGCATTGAATTTATAGAGTTAAAAAGAAGGGCTAGGAACATATCCGAAACGACTTTACTCTAGGTACCTAATGTTTTTTATCTAGCACACACACATCTATACTCTATGTGAGCCAAGTTTTTTTTTTGCTCCGTGCGCCCACAAGAGTGGAGTTACATAAAATCGCTCGCTACACCAGCAATAAATGTTGGAAGCGTTCCCACTTCAGCTTTATCTCGACAATCTTTCCCACTTCGATTCAGCAATTATTTTCCCGAGGAAAATAACATCAGAAACTGAAGAGATCCGGTAACGAGGCAGACCATTAAAATAAGAGTGGAGTAATGAATGCACCGACTCCGCAATAATAAAAAATATCCGCAGACTGAAGGCTGCGAGGTGCGGACACAGATGCTGAATGACGTAGACCAGGCACAGCTGACTGACTGACTGACTGACTGACTGTTGTGCTTATTAATGACAGCAGGAGTTCTTCATCATCAGCCTATACTTGTCCACTGCTGGACATAGGCCTCTCCAATTGCACACCACTGTGATCTGTTTTCGGTAATTAAAAATCCTTTAGAACATCTTGGCTTCTTAATGCTTAGCTAGGATCTCAGTTCTTTCGCAAGCAAAATTGTAATTCGTGTGTCTTTATCAGTTCAGCATTCTTTCTTTCCAGAACAATCTTGAAAATCATCTCTACAAATATTTGATCTAAAGTCGGATGCATAAAAATATGGCGTCTGCGGGAGGGAGGACCAATCAAAATTCTTCGTCAATTAACTGAATAGAAATCGCAAAAAAATTAAAACTTCAGGGTGGTCTCAGATGAGTGAAGGATAGATTTGTCTTATTTTGTTAAATGTACTGAATTCTCAATGGTATTATATATACACTTCACGCCTTTTAATCCCAAAGCGGGGTAGGCAGAGGCACTTGCTTAGCATATACCCACGCGTCACCAAGCTTATTGAACCCAACGTGACAGTGGGTGAGCCCATCGCCGTTATACGAGAGGTTCGCCGTTACAAGATACTGAATACCGTTTGTTTACAGTACGTTTTAAATTAAATTACATTTTAATCATAAAATTATTCATAACAAAAACCCAAGTATTCTTCACATTAAGTACCTAACAAGTATTTAATGCTAAACATAGTCAAGGAGTTGTAGTTTTTTTTCTGATGGTACTGAAGAAATTCTCTTACACAGACGGTGTCGAATCTGAGCTGGATTTTCATATATGTGGTTACAAGTATATAGGTCAGGTTACAGTGGTGTGAGCTTATGTCGCGGTGAACCAGTGTTGGGAGCAGAGTCGACGTTAATCCTTCGACGATTTGGCAACAAGCGCGCGATGCCAGACTGTTTATGGCCGGATTGTCGGTATCTACTTATATATTTATTTCTTTACTTA
The DNA here is from genome assembly GCA_012932125.1 of Conopomorpha cramerella. NCBI lineage: Eukaryota > Metazoa > Arthropoda > Insecta > Lepidoptera > Gracillariidae > Conopomorpha > Conopomorpha cramerella. The sequence goes on along the minus strand of SJJU01010043.1, from coordinate 3,363 downwards.
GTTCGTGAGTTTTACTTTCAGATAGACACGGTATAAGCGATAAAAAATTTGAATATCTCAACATGTTAATTTTGATAAAACATGTAGGTACTTAATGTCATCCATTCGTAATTTTTGAGATTATTGGAATATTTTTGTTGTGGTACATATTTCACGCTTTTTAATCCTAAAGCGGGGTAGGCAGAGGCACTTGCTAAAGCAAATGCCCACAGTTCATAAAGCGTATTTAACCCAACGTGACAGGGGGTAAGTCCATCGCCGTTATAGGGTTTACACTCCTTATGGTGTGCGGGTTTCATCACGATGTTGTGCTTCACCGTACGAGCGTTGCGTTGCGTACATAGGCTCTGAAAAAGAATCCATTGGTCTATTAGCCGGACTCGAACCCGCTACCTCCCGGTTACAAGTCAAGTATTCGACCAACTGGACCACAGACGCTTTTGTTGTGGTATGAAAGAATAAGCCTGTGACATTTGCATGTACTGTACCTATAAGATATAGGCAGTAGGTAATAAAGAAAAGATACAAATTGCTATGAAAAAGTATTTCCTGGTAACAAATACGAGCGGGAAAACTTGTAAGCAGTAAAAAGTAAGTTATGACATACGCGTTCTGTGTTAATGTAAATAAATCGTATAATATCATTAATCATAAAATGATAATTGCAATTAAAGCATGACAAAGGTCGGGTGAGGTCATGCCAGGTGGCAAGCCACCTTGTCTGCCGAGCTCCGCTAACAGAAGGACCCGATAAAAAAAAAGTTTCCAACAGCCCAGTTCCTTGAGGAATAAAAATAGTCGCGCCGCCACCGCCGCCGCCGGCCACCTGACTTGACCTGGCCACCTTACGTACTCCGCTGCAACGCTGCACAACCGGGTACTAAAACAGAATATCGATTACTTTCGCTACTATAATGTAATCCCCCGCCCACTTTTCGTTTTTTACCTCACGATAATAATACCGTCGTCTCGCTCTGCCGCGGGGATTTCCCGGGAGTGAACGGAGTCCCCCGAGAGGTCTGTCCCTTTCCCGCCCTTCGCCCCCCTCATCCCCGCAATATGTAAATGATCGTCTAAGTGCGGCGGTGTGAGTGCCACCCCTGTACGCACACGCACACACGCCCGGAGCCGTCGATGTTTGAGGTTTACTGCCCTGACAGCTTTTGTCCAATTTTAAATACGAATTTTGAAATGTGATTTCACGTCTGGGACCGAGTTTCCGCGTTTTAATTTTTTTTCCCTCTCCGATGACGTCGGGCAAATATTCGGGGGTGAGTTATTGAGAGTTGTCGCGACTGTATCGCTAGTTGCGCGGCCGCGGCGGAACCTCACAGAAAATGCAAATGTAACGTTCGATGACGAAGATAACAAAGCGGAGTTTAGCAAAAACGACTGCCGAATCCCTTCGGCCTGTTGTTTAGAATCCATGCGAACATTTTTCGTTTTTACATTGATAGTGTTAGAGTCCTGAATTGAATGGGCGGCGTGGTGACTTACGACGTCACGGGTCTGCCGTGACGTCACGTATACGTCGAAAATGACACTTTTACGAGCAATAATTTACATTATTTCGGTGTTAAGGCTCGCGTGCTACGCGATTGATTTTTACGTCCGTCGCTTCTGCTATTTGCTTTTGGTAAATGTTATAACTGGTTACATACCGGAGTTATTTTGTAATAGCAGTGTTGCGTGACGAATTTTTTGTTGTTTTTTTTCTTTCGGATATATTATTTTTATTTTTTCATGGCGTGAGATATTGTACGAATCGGCGGAGGGGTACTTTTCGCTGTTTCACGTGACATCGTTACGGTCATGATAATCCTGTTTGGAAATTGAATATTAAAACTTGAACATTTTTTCACTTAATCTGTACTAACTGTTATACAAATTAACAAGGCCCCGATAATTTTCCTACAATAATTTATATAAAATATGTAGTTACATAATTCTGCATAAATTATATTTGTTCATAAAATGAAATATCAATTATTTCAAACTGATTTCAGCATTATATAGTTTTAAATAAGTAAACATGTTTTTATTTTACACAGTATAAAACAAAGTCGCCTCCAGTTGTCTGTCCCTATGTATGCTTAGATCTTAAAAACTACTCAACGGATTTTCATGCGGTTTTTCATTAGTAGATAGAGTGTTTCACTGAATCACACTGTCAATTTCAGTCAAATCAGAAAAACACTGTCAATTATACAGAGTGTAAAAGGACCCCGAGCAATGGTTTTCGAAACATTGTTTGGGCTCGTGAATATGAACAACTTCTACTATGACGACAATGTAGGGAAACAAAAAAAATCAATGTCTGTACAAAATGTCATCTCCCGAGAAAAAAAAATTGTTATTTTGTATGGAGATGAAATATTTTTTTTGCAATTCCCCACATAGTTGCCATAGTAAAACTTGTTCATATTGACGAGCCCAACAAAGTTTCTAAGACCATTTCTCGGGGCCTTTGTACACGCATTATACTGGAAAAGGCTTTTATTTAATTAATGGGTAATTATATCCAATATCAATTGCAATATTCCATGTTCCCTAGACAATACGTAATGCACTTAGAACTAAATTGTACTACGAGGAACGCCCGTAGAAAACCTTTTAATTAATACAGAAATTGTACTAAACTACTGTTCCGATGGCAGATATCAGCACGAACAATCTGCGAAGTAAACTAATTTGTACTGGTAACAGGTAATATAGGTAACGTTTCTAACTCCATACAACTAAATGTATCAAGACCTTTTCCTTCATATATTTTCTTTACAAACATAGCTCACCATAGACAAAATTGGGAAGATATACAAGTCCACCTCCGCTCAAAGTTTGAGTCCCAAAGATAAGGTGGAGGACACACGCAGACACCCAATTAAGATCTTCATTAGGCGTCTTCTGCGAAGCATGTGTGTTGGCGACTTTAACTGATTTCGCGTTTATAAATTCAGTTTTTTACATGCACTCGGCATTGTCGTGTTTTTGGAGAGAATGAGGAGGTGAGGGGTATAATTCAGCTCTTTTTAAAATAAGTATATGCACTTAGAAAAACAAATACACTTCACGCCTTTTAATCCCAAAGCGGGGTAGGCAGAGGCACTTGCTTAATGAGCAAATGCCTACGGTTCACGCGTGCGTATTTAACCCAACGTGACAGGGGGTGAGCCCATCGCCGTTAGAGGGTTCACACACCTTGTGGTGTGCGGGTTTCATCACGATGTTGTCCTTCACCGTACGTGCGTTGCGTTGCGTACATAGGCTCTGAAAAAGAGTCCCATTGGTACACGTCCAGTAGGCGGACTCGAACCCGGGACCTCCCGGTTACAAGTCAAGTGTCCGACCAACTGGACCAGACGC
>SJJU01010041.1:0-16828 GCA_012932125.1 Conopomorpha cramerella | reverse complement strand
AGACACTCCGCATTATGCAGCAATATGAAGACACGCATGGCGCTCTTGTGTTCATTGCTGTTGCTGGCAGATCGAACGGCCTTGGACCTGTACTGTCAGGCAATACTTCCTACCCAGTAATTAATTGCCCACCGCCATCAGACAAAATGGTTCAGGTAATGTATTTAATACAAAATGAATATTTAAATGAAGCTTTTCAAACTCCAAAAATTTCCTTATCTAGATGTCGCTAGTAGGTGTCCAGGGGGAGTTCTGTCAGTTGTATATGTTTAGTACAGTTAATATTTTTATTAGTACAGTTTTTTAATAATTGGGCAAGTTATTCAAACTTCAGACTCCTTTATAACATGTAAACAAACGATAAAGAAATTAACTGTCACTTTCAATACTGACTGCTTGAAGTTAGTCATTTCCTTGACTTTTATCCCCCCTACTACATCTAGCGCCATCTGTCGTAACTAAGAGAAACAAGGGCACTCACTTTCAGATATGAACTGAGGTTTTCCCTTGCCTATCGAATGAATATGAGGATATATTTTCTATAAGTACCGTAGTAGTAGTAGTCTGAACTGCCAGTTTATGCCCTAGGTCACAAGTCAGCTCTATTTTTTTTTTAATAAATACCTAGAAAAATACTTTCCGATGGATTTTGAGAATGGGAAATAGCCACACAACACCCTTCACCTATACAATTTGCCAGGCGATCTAGGGAAGTTCATGTCTCCGAAGATTCTGCCAAACTGGGCCTTAACTTAGATTTCTTGCATAAATGGTGTTGACAATACATATACTCAAATTGTTATTTAGTTTATAGTTTTTGTAAGTTTTATTCATTTGTATTGTTGTTTGTGAATCCAAATAAAATAAAATAAAAAACAAATAAGTCTTTTATTAGTAATAGTAATCTCCATCTTATACCTACATATAAAACTTCAATATTTAAATGTTACAGGACATCTGGTCGTCGCTCTCCGTACCCTCCGGGCTTGGATGTGCTACCGTAATCTATCCAGACAGTGCTGCGCTTATGGCTGCTCAAATCATTGGTCTTCAAGACTACATTATTTGGGCTCGCCTCCGAGTCAAACAGTTGGAAATGTCTGCATCCTTAAGACAAGCCGATAAGAAACTCCGTTTAGATCGCGTCTAAATTCATTGATCCGTTTAAGGGTACATACCTATTTAGCTATACCCACTGATTTAAATTAAGTTTTAATGTTTAAAAAGTGCAAGTCACCAAATAAATACGTAAATATAACATTCCTTTATATTAATATTTTGTTATGTTACTTTAAGATAACAATATAATATTTTTAATAACTCAACCGAAGCCTTTTAATTATGAACACTCACTATTCACTCCACTGTTAAATCGACTATCGCCAGGTACCGATAAATAATAATAAACTATAGGTACCTAAAGTAAAAAAACGATAAGGAAATCTAGGACAGCCGGAGCGTAACTTGGCTTTTTTATATAGCCGGAACACCAATATTTTTGTACGTTCTGCCAGTGTATCTATGGAAATATTATTCATTTATATAACCAATGCAAAAAAAATCCGGAAGTGTTACGGTCGCTCAATTAGCACAGTCAAGATCTGCTTGAGGTCTAATATCAAATTCAGAAAATGTAGATAGGCCGGCTCGAGCTGTCTTTGTCTGTACCTACCTAATATTAAGAATAACGTTATTCGTTAAAAAAAAGTTGTGTCTTTTTACGAAACCACGGTAAAAGTGAAACTACCTACTCCGCGGCCGACCGTCACGCGACATGCAACACACAGACGAAAAAGTTTGAGACTTTATTATACAAACATAGGTAATCATATCTGAATAGCGTGAGAGTTTTTATGAAATAAGACATACACACAAATTTAAACCTTTATATGATTCGGATAACTTATGCACTTACTTAGAGGACATTCGTTTATTTTCAAGATGGTTAATTGAACAACATTAACTTTTCAAGTATCAAAATTTTTAATCTTAGTAAAATGTCAATTCAATTCAATTTATTAAAATTGGCTTTGTAAAATGTCAAAAAATAGAAATATATGTAACAAAACTGTCAATTATTATTTCAGCATGTCAGTTGTGCGTTGTGCGTGTGCTCGCGGTAGTATTGTGTGCTGTTTGGCACTACGGCACGAAGTACGGTACCTATATAATCATTGATAGAAAAAATCAAAATGTCAGTGTCAGCTCTTCTCGCGAGGAGGAGCTGTGCTGCGTATTTTAGTTATTTTCCTATAAAATCTTCCATTAGGTCTATATTTACTAGCAAAATGACGGATAAAACTACAGAATATTCCTCGACAAATGGCCTGGAAACTAAAACACCGTTTTTGATAGGTGTAGCAGGAGGTACTGCGTCTGGCAAGGTAAGTAAAACGCACTTATATTAACCCAGAACTTATTGATTTTTTGGGGTTCGTGGAAAAGTTAAGGTCACTTCCTACAAACAGGCAGTAAGTATTTGTGCATAATGTAGCTACGTAACATTTTATTTAGTAATATAACCTCTACGCTCCTATATTGTTTTGTTTGTGTTCTTATCTCTGTTTGATATACATACCTATTAAACATGCATAATTAATGTTTTTTCTGATAATCTTCTCACTACATAAGTTTTGCCATTAAGATGTTTATAGTAATGCTCTAAGATTGCAGCACCATGTCGTCATGCATTATGACACCTGAAGTTTATTTTTCAGGTTATGTTTTTTTATTGGGCAGGTTACTATTTTCATATATATTTTTAGGTTATACCTATGTCTTTAACATATCGCACAGTTAGAACAAAAGTGACACAAAACAAAATGTGTCATTTTATGAAATTGAACCTTAAGATAAAAGATACAAAACTTAAATTACAAAGTCGGCATGTTTCATATTCGGTCCTTTTTATTCTAATTATGCGATATTATAATGATTGTGTTTTTATAACAAAAAACATAGAACTACACTGTATGTATATGTATATTATTTTATAAATATTATGTACTTGCGTACCTGTGTTTAGAATATTAGCTGTTTAGGCAATTTTTTTGCTGTCATACTAGTTTTACAAAATTGCAAACTTAGATAAAAGACCCATGATTTTTAAATTGCAAATTTAGATATAAAAGACCCCTGATTTTTAATTTCTTTGTCATGCCCTTTCAATTGATACCCCACTTGAACATATTTGTACAAACTCTTCAACCCCACTTTCAACCCTTTTCAACAAATTATCCAATTTTCATTTAGTAAATAAACTTTAAATATACATGTTGTGCCCTTTCATTTGATACCCCATATACATATGTACATATCAATGGTTGACAGCCAAAAAGGCCTAAGCGACATTTTTGTCCAAAATGAGTTGCAACAAGCAACAAGTATGCAGTTTGGATCGCCTTTTTTTTCTGCGTCAATTTGTCTATGTTTCATACCTCTATGATGTAGTTTGATGTCGCTTATGCGGTTGAGATTATGTGTTTTTCTCCCAAAACATTGCTTTATTTAAACTTTAAGCCAATCTCCTGTAAAATTACTTAAATGTCGCTTAGACCTTTTTGCCAGGAAGCCATTGATATTTACTTTAGTAAATTTTTTCATCCACACTTTTAAACCCCCATAATTTTTGAGTGGGAGAACCGAGAAAAGTAGCTGAAAATTGTCAGGGAGGTATTTTAGAGCCAGGAGAAGGACATAGGATACTTTTTACCCTGATAATGTTGGTCGCGTCGCTGTATAGAGGGCGTTATAGTTTGTATGAAATACTGAAACTATGCAAATGAAATCACGGGGCATCCACTAGTTTTTTTTAAAAGAAACGTTATCCATAGGAGAGTTTAGATTGCATCGCATTTACAGCGGAGACCCTTCAATCATAATTTGACCAACAAAACATTATTTTACAGTCAACAGTATGCAAACGGATAATGGAGAAATTAGGCCAGCAGCAGAAGGAGCATACAGACAGGCGAGTCGTATGCATCAGCCAGGACTCATTCTACCGCACACTGTCACCAGCTGAGCGTATGCGGGCCGAATGTGGACAGTTCAACTTTGACCACCCCGATGCTTTTGATGATAAGAAAATACTAACAACACTGCAGGACATACTGGCCGGAAGGAAAGTGGAAGTACCTGAATATGATTACACCACTAATTCTATTAGGTGAGTTGTTTAGAGAGAGATGTGTAGGTTGATTTTTACTATGAATCTGTATTCCAGTAGCCTGCACTGGGTTTTTTACGACAAGGTAGGCAGTAATCCCCAATGATTGACACCTATGTATAGGTAACTTCTTTCTTTACGAAATACAGGTACCTACATATCTACTCACCCACAAAACACAGGATCTTCGTTGGTCTATGTCGTGAGTACAACAAAAAAAGATCTAGCAATAACTCTATTGTTAGTTCGGGTAGCCAAAATACTAAGGTAGGCAGTGTCTTTTTGCCTATATGGTGTGAACACCACTGGTCGTCAGTTGTTCCAGAAATATTCACACAATCCTGATAAAATAAAAAAGTAGATCTTGGGTTTTCCCACCGGTTGTCCTGAGCAATTACAATGGGAAACTGAAATTATTATTATCATTACATATACATAGTAAAAATCAAAGTCACCTCCCGCTGTCTGTATGCTTATTTATGTGTTCAAAACTATGCAAGAAATGTTGTATATGTTTTTTTTTTAATAGATAATGAGAGTGATTCCAGAGAAGGGTTTATAAGTATAATATATGCACAAATAGTTGGGATAGAATTATGTTACGAGAAAGTATTGAAAATTAAATTTGAAATTTTAATACAATTTCATTTCACCGCAGCACCAACCGTGTGCAGACCATATACCCGACTGACGTGGTGCTGATCGAGGGCATTCTCGTGTTCTACTTCCCGGAGGTGCGGCATCTATTCCACATGAAGCTGTTTGTGGATACCGACTCCGACACCCGACTGGCTAGGCGAGGTTTGTACTTTAGCATACGGGCACTTTGTTAGCCACATAGCATGGTATTAAGACCGTGTGTGGTCCATCTTGAGCGGTTACGTTTTTCATGCAAAAGAATTTTTGTGTTAATTCCCGTTCCCGTGGGAATTTTGGGAATTCCTTCCTTTGTGCACCTCTACGGTACCTAAGCTACGTCCGTTCCAAATTTCAAGGCTTAGCCGTTTGGGCTGTGCGTTGATATGGCAGTCAGTCATTCAGTCAGCTTTTCCTTTTATATATTTAGATTAAACAAGAAAACAATGCACTATATCGACGATCGATAGGGTGTACGTGTATCTCGTAAGTATACCTATTTATTCCAATAAAATAGTTTTAACAAAAAAAGAACCGACTTCAACCCGTAAACTAAAAAGTAAAAATTAAATTTACTTCTTACAAAGTAATACGTATTTTCATTTAAGTTGTTTAATAAAAATACCTAATTAAATAATTATTTTTAAAATATTTCCCCCTAAATGATCATGGAAATCTTTGGGAAAGGCCCTCGTCCAGCAGTGGGACGTCATGAGCCTGATGATGATGATATTTATAAATGTTGATAGAAATATATATTTTTTTAAACATAATGAACAATCGTTTGTCCACCTGATGTTAAGCAGCGATGTGGTCTATGATGGAGCACACGTCTTGTTCATTAGGTTACCTATTCACCCCAGTGTCTTGAAGCACCTCCAGACTGTGCTGCGCAGGAAATATAGACCTACGTTGTTACTACCTACAACTTACTAGGAAAAAAACCGCTTGACGTGCATACGTAGGTATGTGATATGTTTGTCAACATAGCTTTAGAGATGGCGCGTGGAATGTCCAAACAATATGGTTTGTAACGCGCGCCGCCGAGACCCCACGTAAAGACTCACTTTACATCGATTATTTGTTTACAAAACATTGTTCATTTCATTATGCTATTTACCCCTTAATTAAACAAAGGCTATTATATTGCCATCTTGACCAACACATACTTTGAACCTTATTGAATGTCTTCACTGGAATTATCTAGGTTGTTTGCTATGCAAGGTTGTTTTTTTTTTAAACACTTTTCTTATTTTTGTTTGGTTCTAGTTGTGACTGTTTTTTTTGGATAGTATTTAAACGTGCATCAAAAAAGTCTAACCTAACCTAACCAACATACTGACTTAGCAACAAAATTACTGATTTGGTCTTCTAATTGCCATTCTGATAACTTTGGCTTTTTAGGTGTGCAAGTTAGTAATTTTGATGTACAGTTTATTATTTTCCTTTTTTTTTCTCGTTTTGTATGTACCTATATTGTATGATTGTTATTGACACTTGTACTATTAAACTTCACTATCGCATTAGAGTAAACTCTGTAATGATAGTAGTAAGTTGGACGAATAAAATAAATAAATAAATAAATCTAAAGATTTCAGAGAAGATATCACATAAGGGACACTTGCCTATTTAAACAGTAAACAATAAATTCACCAAATCTAGCTTTACAATTAAAAGCTAGATTTTATAATAAACTTCACCCGGGTTTATGTGATGGAGTCGGTAATTAGAATAACAAACGTCAATAGAGTCCAAAATCCATCAGAAAAACACCTAACCTTGTCTCATTAAGGGTTAAGTAGGTACGTGTCTTGACGTTTTTGTTAGTGACTTCCATTGTATTGATGAAAAAAAAAACGAGTATAGGCTTAATTAATTCTAGGCAAACGTAGTGTAGGACGCCCTCAGGCAAGGTGGACTGATGATGTACGCAAGATGGCTGGCAGAAGCTGGATGCGAGAAGCCGAAAACAGATCACAGTGGCGTGCAATTGGAGAGGCCTATGTCCAGCAGTGGACAAATATGGGCTGATGATGATGATAGGCTTAATTAATTCTCACCCGCTTACAAGCAAGTGGGTGCATATCGGCATATTAATGTCGTTATGTCTTTTATGATTCATTAATTGTCACAGTATCTTATCAGTATCTTATTGATGTTCAACACAGAGCGTCATGAAAACTGTACAGTCGGTCAAATAATGCATAATGTATTTTATTAACTTATCTTGCAATCTTCGATCGAACTAACGACTAATTTCGAATATCTACCCTAGAGTTTCCATCCCACGGTGGATAGGGAAACGACCCTCCTCCATCCCATGCCCTGCCTGCCTCAAGGGCGTACGGGCGAAACTTTGGGCCGATCGTCGCGCGCAGCGTCTGTCCCGACAAACTTGTGTCTCCACCACGATCTTCCCACTATCCACCCACCCAGGGTGGATAGTGGGAAAACACGCGTCCGAGAATCCACCTCATCATCAAATAGTAGATTGAATTTATAGTTTTTTTTTCTATTCCGCAGTGCCACGCGATACAAACTTGTGTCTCCACCGCGATCTTCCCACTATCCACCCATCTAGGGTGAATAGTGGGAAAACACCTCGAATACAAAGAGTAGATTATTTAGAGTTGTTTTTTTTTTCTATTCCGCAGTGCCACGCGATATAATGGAGCGCGGCAGAGACCTGGAGCAAGTTTTGAACCAGTACATGAACTTTGTGAAGCCTGCATTCGAGGAGTTTTGCTTGCCAGTGAGTACATCTCTGAACCTACCTTTCCACTGGCTACACATCCACACTACAGCAAGTTTGACATGTGTCTAGTGATCAGGGGCCTAAGTCTACTACCCTCAATGGCTAATTAGATAAAAAAAGGCAAACGATTACATAAAAGACCACAGATGGCGCTGATGAAGCTAAAAACAATTTGATTCAAATTGTGCGGTCAATCAAAAAACAAAAATCTATAGCTTTATCTTTGATTTCTTTCTGGCTGGTTACCTATGTATAAAAGCAATGCGTACTTGTGCGGTCTTTAGCTGTGAAAGTAATAATAAAGTATTAATCAATTCACTACTCGAAACCGGAGGTCATGTATGGAAAGATGTATGAATGTAGATGAAGCGAAAGGGGTATGTCAGGACCGTGACAAATGGAGATCTGTAGTCTCTGCCTAGTCCTCTGGGAGACAGGCGTGAAGTGTATGTATGTATGTATGTAATCAATTCAATCTTTTGTGGGCGCCATCTGTCATATAAAAACATCATATTTTTTTTATCCAATAGCTCATTATTTGCATCGCTCTGGCAGCGTAGCGTCAAACGATGCCCATTGCTGATTTCGTTACTCTCATTTCACTGTCGTCCGTAGTACAATTTAAAGAAGAAAAAAAAACCGACTTCAATCAGTAAAATTTGACATATATGTGGTTTTCTCGTGAATGCCATTGACGGAACTGAACGAAATTTATATGGGACCAAACGGGAAGCACCAGCTTTCAAATAAAATAAAATAAAAAACATCCACATCGGTTCACCCAGGCGAAAGTTCTGCAAAACTTTTTTTGCTTTAAATTCCGCCACAGAGTATGGCAGTATTCCTTTAAAATCAGGTTTCTAAAATTGTTTTTTTCTTTTTTATCATAAATAGACCAAGAAGTTTGCCGATGTCATCATACCTCGCGGCGCGGACAACACAGGTAAGTTTTCCCTCCATTTTGACATATTTTTTTTAAATACTGACACTATTCCGTGCCAAAACGAATAGAACTTTTTTTCCGCGAATCTAACCGGCCTGTAAAGTGTAAAAAGTTATTTAGAAAAAAAAATACAAGGTAAGTAAGTAAAAAACCAAGAACTGAGTCCATAGCCACTGCAACGACGTTTTAAAAAAAGTTTAATGAAACCCACACGAAATTACAATTTCTTTTTTTTTTCTCCTTTCAATTCAAAAGTTTATTTCCAACAAAAAAAAAATATGCAGCGGCTATGCACTTGGTAGCCGCGTTCTGTACCTTACTGTTGCGTGATAGAGCACGTTTTCCGTTGTTACAGTGGCTATTGACCTTATCGTGCACCACATTTGGGACATAATATACAAGAGGGCGTCGCCCATGAAGGCCATGACCAATGGCAGCTGCAACGGGACCCACGGGAGCGAGGAGGAGAGCACGAACGGCCGGCGGCTGTCTGGAAGCTCCGAGGACACGTTGAGTCGATAGTAATTAATTAATATCTACTTTGTTCGCGGGTAATGTGACATCTTTTACCGAATGGGGATTTTTTAATGATGATTAAGGTCACTGGGCAACTTAGTATGGAAACCATACCCACGGCCTACAGAAACAAAATTGGTTTGGATGTTTAGATAAACATCCCTAGTTTACGAAAATATATGTCGCAGTAATGTAGTGTATGGGAATCTGCCCAAAAAATAAAATTAATGTATTAGTAGAAGAAGGGATAATTCGACATTTGTCGATTATTTGCAACGGTTTTTTCGTCACACGGTGGACCAAAACTCGTTGCGTTTCTCTGCTGCCTTTAACTATCTATTTATTGATCACCGAAAATTATTAAAACTTATTCTACCATAAAAAATAAAACTTATTCTATCTCCCTCATACTGATGTAGGAATCTAATTATTCTTAATAAAACAAATGTGTAGAACAAAATACAATAAAACTTTCCAATAAGCGAGTGAGGCGGCTAATGCAGCTCCTAGCCGTGCATTTCTGTTATTGTAACTATTTTTATTGATTACAACAGTAAATATTTTGAAACATTTAATGTTGTTTTTAAGACATCTGCCGCGATTTTTGTTCTAAAAACTACATACAATGAAAGGTATACTAAAACTCAATAATTTAAAAATAATTTAATGGTTGTAGGACATATTTCGAAAACCGGGTCAGATTTCGCCCAATGACCTTTGACAGATACAGTTTTTATTACTGCCATCAATGTGCACTTACTCTCCATGTAAAAATATGATATTAATGTCAGTGACATGCAAAAAATTTACGTTATTGTCAGTGTCATGCAAATGATTGTCATTCATGTCAATCGTATGCAAAGAAATTGACATGAGTGTCAATGATTTGAAATATGAGTTGTCAAATTAACATGGAAAATTCCCCATTGCACCGCTCTTTCACCGATCATTCGACGTTTCTGTGAAATATTCAACGAGAAGTTGAAGATTCGTTTCCGAAAAATATTCTAAGAAAAGTTTGGGACAATTGTGTATTGTGTGTTTTGAAATGATTATATCGGTCGGTGTAAGCGGTAATTAGATGTAACGGTGCTGTGACACCGCCTACGCGAATTAAGTAGATATGAAGGCAATCGGTAAACGATTTTAATGTAATATGATAACTATTGCATTGTATTTAGAGAGCTTATTTCTATGGCAACGAATGCCATTGGAGTTGCATAATATTTTGAACTGAAGTTGTCTCTGTCAGTTCAATGTGTAATGACAGTGACAACAACAGTTATTATTGTAATTGTTAATACGTAAGCGCTTTTTACTGTTAAACAATAAAATCGTTTACCGAGTAACCTATTTACCCTTTAAGGTTACAGTGCATCATACTAATAAGTGTTAAGTTTTCTTTTGTTAGTTTCCACAGTTGGGACTGGATTTTTCATCAGTTGGCAATGTTTATGTTTCTTTAAGTTATATTGACTAAAACCATCCGTTAACGGTCACTTTTTGGACGTATTGTCTTATCATAACGGTATTCCAACCATATAGTATCCGCTCCATCGGCTATCGATACTCCCATCGTGGTAAAATGTCGGCGCAATCAATGTTCAGTACTCCCATTATGATCGGTACTCCAGCCATAATAAAATGTTCGTTCTTCGATAACGGTACTCTAGCCACGATAAAATGTTGACTCAATCAATGGTCGGTAATCAAAATCATGTCTGCTCAGTTAATGATCGATCCTCCGATTCATGATGAAATGTCCGCTCAATCGGTGACGGTACTCTGACCATAAGAACACGTCCTGACAATGAATGATCAGTACTCCAACCACGATAAAATGTTGGTCCAATCAATTATTATCGGTACTCCAGCCATGATAGTGTCTGCTCAATCGGTGACGGTATTCCGAGCATGATAAAACGTTGGCTTTGATTAATGATCAAGCCAATATATACACTTTCGTCTCCAATCGATCGGTACTTCAACCATGATAAAATGTCCTCTCAACAATTATTTCTCGGTACCTATTCTATTTATGATAAAGTTATGGTTCCACCAACCAATTTCCAATTATCGGTACTCATGATTTAAGTTTCGTCTCTTTGAATAATTATCAGTAAGAAATGTTCACTCGATCAATTATTTGTACTGGTACTGAAATTATTCAATCAATTATTGGTACTGTTGCTGAAATTATTCACTCAATCATTGGTACTGGTACTGAAATTATTCAATCAATTATTGGTACTGGTACTGAAATTATTCAATCAATTATTGGTACTGGTGTTGACATTATTCACTCAATTATTGGTACTGGTACTGAAATTATTCAATCAATTATTGGTACTGGTACTGAAATTATTCTATCAAATATTGGTACTGGTACTGAAATGACACCTCTAATCCGTTAACGAATGTTTTTCGCATAATAAAAGTGACTGAAGTATTATTTTTATTTTTTATTAAAGAATATCGTACCCTTCTTAGTATGATTCACTAACGCCGTGTGCCCCAGTGTAATTATTAATGTAAAATGGACATCCTTATGACATTTGCGACAATATTGTATATTATACAATTTTACAAACATATCAACACAAAACGAATACATTTTGTATTTGTAGAAGTTAAAAAATCTTTTACACTTCGCTTTATACGGGTTTTGTGTTTCTTAATGGATGATCAATCAATCAATCATATTGAGCTCTATGGAGAAAACGTTAAAACTGACAGAAGTTGAGTTTGTCATTTCAGAATGAAGTTGAAATGTTAAATATTAACTTACCAATAACGTCAGAGAAAAGACAACTAGACTTGAAATCCAGAAGTGAGGTTCAGATTAAAACGAGACAACATTAAAAGTAAGAGATGACATTTTATGTCTCCTTACGGAGTATCGTTCAGCCTAAAACAGTTTGGATCCAGAAGTAAGACAACCAGGAGAACGGCAAAACGTCACCCATACCAGGTGGATTTACCCGAACCAAACGGTTTCAGTCCACTTTCATAGTGCGAACCGCCAGGATGTGGAATGACTTGCCGGAGTCGGTGTTTCCTGCGCAGTACAGTCTGAAGGACTTCAAGTCGCGGGTGCATAGGTACCTAATGAACAAGTGTGCTCCATCGTAGACCACATCGATGCTTAACATCAGGCAGGATTGTGGTCAAACGATTGTTCATAGCAATAAAAAAAAAGTAAATAGAAATGAATGGTTTCGACTGAAGAGACATATTGGTGGTGGCACGCCCCTTGCAAGTCTAGTTGTGTTTGTTCTGAGTCAATAATATTCTAAATGTCAACCAGTTTGTAACTAAAAGAAAAAACATTAAAGCTCAATTTTCCTTGACGTATACAGCGCCATCTATTGAGAAACATGCAACTCCCGAACGAAGTGATGCAGAACCTCCAATTGTTAATCTATCTATACCTCATTTTCGTAGTCTACGTAATGTGTACGTACTGTAATAGTATGCAGTTTGTATTATGTGTTTCAGTCCCATTGTACGTTGAATTTAAATTGGCCAAATAAAATAATTATTTAATGGGGAGAATGGCTCGGCCCCAACTCGCTCTCAACTATCATATATGACGCCTCGGTTTGAAACGCCCGATGTACTCGGTGGCTGACACCTTATTTTAAACTCTATTACTAGATAATAAGAGTCAAAACCATTTGAAGCTTAAGTATTCATCCAGGCGTTAATGGGTTAAAAAAATAATCACTTCGCTCCAGATTAAATGTTTGTTTCAAATACGTACTTTATTTCAGTGTACATTGGGACTATAATACTTTATTAATTGTTGTATTACTTAAGCTTTCATTGCGCAAACTACACCCAGCCTGCAGGGATGTTAGGAATTTCGTGTTTATCACATACTCGTAGAGTGTGCGACTATGCGACTTGTCTCGGAGTCTAATCACTTTCTATTATCCTTGTAAAAAAAGATTTTTTTTTAAGATATGGTTTTCTAAATATATAAAAGGAAAAGCTGACTGATCGACATATGACCTTGCAGTGACTTAGCTCAGGTACCGTAGGGGTGCACTATGGAATTCCCACGGGAACGGGATTTATAATGTATATGGTCAAAACAACGTTTGCCACAAGACGTCCACTGCTGGAGGAAAGCCTCCCCAATGATTTCCATGATCGTTTGGGCGAAAATGCCAATAATCGCCACGCTTGGCAGGCGGGTTGGCGAATAGTGATAACCAGAAAGAGACGAAGCTTCGAGACAAGTTGTAATTTTTAGTCCTATTAAAGCGCAAAGCTGTATTAATTTTGTTTTAAACAGATATATCTTTTTAATAACCTGAGAAAATAAGTATGTTTCTTCGTTTCTATTTCCAAAACCACGTAGCCAATAAAGCTTTGAGCGGTTTTTTTTAAATTAATTTTAGTCTATAAAAATATTAGGCGCAATCCCAGTGCTTTTAGTATATAAGACAACAAAGATTTACGTTATAAGAATGAATATTTTAGTATATAAGCTCATTTATTGGCATTTGAATGTGTTCAACGTTAAAGGCACACTTGTACAGTGTAATTGTCATTATTTTCATTGTATTTGTTAAAGTTATGGGTTGTATGGTGACACTCAAGCATGTAATTTGTGTGGATTTCTTCATAACTTTTAAATCTCCCATATATTATAAAAAAAATATGAAGAATGTCTTAGATAAACTTCATAACCTCCTGTAGGGTATTGTTATGGAGTAAGATGTAAGAGACAATTAAAAGAAGCAAAAAACGGACAGTATAGCAATATATTAACCTCGCACTGAGCGAAGCGTGGTTTGTATGCTGTATTTAAATTAAAAGAAAAAAAAACTCCGATTTTGATGGGCTACTTTCGGCCATTTTCATTTGTTGGCTACCTAATGAGAAATATGGATATTCTAATTAGGTACTTTAATGTCGAGTGTCATCGTATGAACCCTATATTTAGACTTTTCTATATTAAAAATGATTTTTTTTTGTTTGGTAGGTACCTAAATAACAAAACACAATTTAGAAAGTGCTAAATGATATTTTATAGTATTATTATTTATTACACAAAAATTTGTTTCCTAGGTTCACTGCACAAATTTAATTGTCCATTGCAAATAGGAACGTCAATTTAATAGATGTGATTTTTTGTCTGTCACATTTTCAATTTTTCTGTGGTTTCTTGGACAGTCAAGGACTGCGATGGCGATGGGCAGATGACAAATGTCACTAGTCTAATTTCCAGAATATATTGCTGCCTAAAAATGCCAATTTTAATGTATTTTACTTGTCAAAATAAATAATCAGTACTAAGGCGTATTCGAACGGTGTTATTTACAACCATTTTGCTACACTAGAGCTAAAGTTAGCTCCATTTTATAACCGTCACTTTCTTCGTTTAGCTGTCAGAAGTTGTCTGCAATATATTTATGATATGTCAAAGCTAATAAGTCTAATAAATACCACCCGAAAGTTGACATATCAGTGAGCTAACTTTAGCACTGCGCTTATGCAGAACTTTAGTTACTTCTGTGTTTTAGTAACTTTCAGAATACACGCCTAAGTATTTACTGCCAAACTGCGTCCAAACTTTAATAGATAGTAAGTTTTTGAAAGATATATAATATATGTATAAGACGTGTACCTACCGTTACCTATCATTTTGATTTTGATTGAGGTTTAGGGGAATTTAGAAATTCTTGGTCTTTCACTATTGTCTTTATTATTATTAGGTACTATAACGTGTTGATGTTTTCGTCTACTTCACTCATATAATTCGATACGAATGACTTACAAGTTAAATATTCCAATTCTACTCCAAAAAAATTAGACTGATGCGTAATACAGCGGAAACCTCAACGATATGAAAATAATTTATAAAATTACCTATTGTGATATCTTCAACGTTTGACAAAGCATTTCTTTTTAAATTGTTGTTGTGTAATTGTTATTAGGAGATATGTGTGCATAATGCTTAAACAATTTTATCTGGTGACACTAAATGCAGGCTGAATATGACAGTCTCAAACTCGATCATTTTTATTTCTTAATTAGTTGCGTGCGTTTAAGTTATATTATGGCATAGTTTTATGCTTTAATAATTAATCATGTTTACAGCAAGACTGGATTTATGTGACAAAATTAACAATAAAATTAACCAATAATTGGAATATTTATCAAACATTATGGTCACCCTACTGAAAATATGATTCTGATGACATGTGATAGGCAAACAGTAGACGCTCATGCAAGCGTCATTCAATTCCATCAGTCATGATTTATGGAATGACTACTAGTACTAATTCAAACATCATTCACTATATTAGACGATAGGAAATCCGTCAATCACAATCATGACTGTGGTAAAACTGAGATCAAAACGTATCGTCTAATGTCTGCCTGAGAGTTGAATCAAAGAACAATCTTTCGAGGATCAGAATAACATGCTGGTCTATGCTTTTATTGTTAACCACACCACCAAAACGACACCCCTAAGACCAAGCTACACTGGTATCCTTAAAAAGTATTACTGGTTTGAAAGATAACTTGAATTCTCGACCTTCTCTCGGCCCAGAGTTCGGGTTATGTTGTCAGTTATCTACTATTGTATTGAAAATCCTTGGGGGGTATCGTTTTGGCGGTGTGGTTAAGAAATAACCGGTCTGTGTCGTCTGTAATAGTAACGCACGTATTAAATAAAAAAAGATGATCGAGTTTATTACACAAAATTTAGCCAACATTATATTAATTTTTATTGCCTGAAAATTTTAACAACGTAATAATTTATACATACAATTTATATATATATATATATATTTGACATTATATTAAAAGCTTAAACCGTGTATTTAATTTACCTTCGTTGTTTGCTCGACGTTTCTCCATCGTAGAACACATTGCTGCTTAACATCAGGCAGGATGGTGGTCAAAAGCTTGTTCATAGTGATAAAAAAAATTTGCAATGCGCCGTAGTAACCAGCTGATCTTTGGTTAATTTTAACCTTCTAATACCCGGTTTAAACTTTTAATATAACATTACAATTTGATTCACTACGAAAGCTGCATATGTTATGTATAATTTTTAACACGTAAAAATTTGATACTTTTAGACCCCAAACTAGGTGGACTATTTTATTTTATTCCATTGTTTGTGTTTTTATTTTAATTCGGCTAATGTGCATTTTACTTTATTCCGTGATATTGTTGCTATGTTCCTATACATCTGCAGGATGTTCGATTTACCTATTAGGAAATGTATTATTTTATCTTGTTCCAAAATTTATGAAATTTTGCATGTCTAAACAACAAGGATGTGTACCCGTTAATACACCCTGTAATAGCAATATTTATAAGTTTGCTATATTGTTTTCTTTGAACTTAAAAATAAGCCTTTTTTGTTTATTAATACGAATACTTTTCGAAGTAATTGAACTTTATATAAGGTAACATTTATTTTGATTTAAAAATAAACCTATAGCTAAGCTGAATTGTTTTTTTTTATTTCTTGGTATTACATGCATTGCAAGAGCGTCTGTGGTCCAGTTGGTCGGATACTTGACTCGTAACCGGGAGGTCGCGGGTTCGAGTCCGGCTACTAGACGTGTACCAATGGGACTCTTTTTCAGAGCCTATGTACGCAACGCAACGCTCGTACGGTGAAGGATAACATCGTGATGAAAACCGCACACCACAAGGTGTGTGAACCCTATAACGGCGATCACCCCCTGTCACGTTGGGTTTTAAATACGCTTGGTGAACCGTGGGTACTTGCTTTAGCAAGTGCCTCTGCCTACCCCTCTTTGGGATTAAAGGCGTG
>SJJU01010039.1:0-20904 GCA_012932125.1 Conopomorpha cramerella | reverse complement strand
AGCTTAATGTCTTAATTTTATCCAACTGTTCTCACAAAACTTCTTATAGCCGACAACTAGATGCGACACAGTAGCAAATGGTCCATTGTTTTTTAACGATCCTATAAAGACTTTGTCAAACTGTCAACCTTTTAAAGGAATTTATTATAATGATCATGATCCTTATGCATTGAATTGAACACGCTAACACGCGAATTTGCGAAAAGTTGCTTTTAAGTTAGATTCATAATCGCTTTTGTTAGCTTAGGAATTATTGTCGAGCAACCAGAGCAGCGTTGGAAGAGTGACAGCTGACATCCTTCCAATGTTATAAACGCTAAAGTTAGTTTGGATGGATGGATGTTTGTTACTCTTTGACGAGAAACCTACTTTGCCAATATCAACCGGCGACAGAGGGAACCCTCCAGAGTCCTCCTCTGGGCGGACAGTAGCGCTTTCTGCGAGTTAAACCGCAACACCACTGCGGTCGCCAACCCGTCTGCTAAGCGTGGCGATTATTGGCATTTCCCCTTAAATCATCATGGATATCTATTTCTCTCGTCTAGTAGTGGGCCCCATACAGCTGATGATGGATAATGACATAAACTGCAAGTGACATCACCAGGGTATAGCTAATAAGTGCTAATGCACTTGGAATGCCATAAAGATACTTGATACTTTCTGTCATATTAAGGTGCCAATAGTCTTCAGCATTCACTTGTAACAGAACATCAGTTTTTGTGTTTATAGAAGCTGAATAACGCTAAAATGTTTTCGATTTTTTCTGTCAAGTAACGTTCAAGGAATCCTAGGAGTGAATGCTCAAGTATATCAGCATCTATACGGTACCTATTGTTAATGAAAAGCCCAATATTTTGCTTGAAGTTAATAACTACCAAACGAGCGTTCTGTTCAGCTGTCTGTACTCACCGCAAACATTACTGCGTGTAACCTTACTCAGTACCTACTCAGCTTTAGACATAGATAATTACTGTAGCAGCTATGGTCACAAGCTCAGTTTCATCACAGTATTTAGACTTCAGACATCGAGTTTACAAGACGAGATGGTGAATAGTGAGTTCTCTATTAGACAGGTTTTGTTGTTATTGATACATTGACTTGCAATAGAGTTGTCTTTCTACGAACGTAGAATGAAGTGGTTTTGTCAGTGTAACGTTACATTTCCTTCTTCTATTAAACAGTACATATTTATCTCAGAGGGGTATGAGAGAGAGTTTTTATCATCATCATCATCATCACCATCATCATCGTCAGCTCATACTTGTCCACGGCTACATAGGCCTCTCCAATTGCACGCCACTGTTATTTGTTTACGGCTTTTCGCATCCAGCTTCTGCCAGCCATCTTGCGCATATCATGAGTCCACCTTGCCTGAGGGCGTCTTACACTCCGTTTGTCGATACGCGGTCTCCACTCGAGCACTCGTTTGCTCCAACGGTCATCGGTTCTACGGCTAATATGGCCGGCCCACTGCCACTTCAGCTTGCTCAACCGTTGAGCTATGTCGGTGTGTTTGGTTCTCTGTCGGATCGTTTCTGATTAAATCTACAGAGAAACGCCGAGCACATCCCTTTCCATAGCACGCTGTGCAACTTTTCGTTTGTGAGTCAGCCGCGCCATCAGTGTCTACGCCTCAGCTCCGCATGTCATTACAGGAAACGCTGATTGAGAACTTTTGTCTTCAGGTACTGTTTGTATGTAGAGATAATTGGTCTCCTCTATCGATGTTATAATCTGTTATATTTTTTATAGAATAATCAAAGCTGTGTAGTAAGCAAACAGTAAACAAAAGGAGTTTTTCGGAGTTAGTTGCTAAAAATTCCCGTGCCCTTGGGTACCTATAAATTGAAAATGCAGAGCTTAAACTGAACATTGTGTATCTTTCTCAAAGATCTTTTGTAACTGTATTTAATTAAAGCTTGTGTAGGCAAATAATATTGTTATAAAAAAAAAAAACCGTTTATAACTAAAAGCCTTGTCGATAATTTACTCAGATTTTTGTCAGGTTTTATAGTTTCTTTGAAACAAGAATTAACATCTTAAGAGCTCGCAAACACATACAACTAAAACGCAATTTATTAACATTCGCGTCCACTGATGCTGCGTAGATTGAAGACTCAGTGGAAGTGGTACAGTGATGTGCCAGTTTCTCACGTGTGATCGAGTTTCGTGAATTTGCTAGTCAAGTTGACAATAAAATAAGGCACAACTAGAACAGTAAATAAACTGTACATACAAAAACGTATATGATCCCTGACGTTTGAACACGTGATGCCTCTTAGGTCGCTTTTAGTCTGACAGTGTAGTTGTACATGAAATAAGGGGATCTGTGATAATATTAAGAAATACCTCCAGCAGGATCTGTATTGTGAAATACGAGTATCATCGTGTGTTCATTCCTGTGTTCATCACTAAGGTAGAGTTATTATAATTGCCAAGTAAAAAATGAACCGTAATGTCATTCATATAGTTTCAACTTTAGAGACCAGATGCATGGCCGACTGTACATGCCGCTTTAACGTTAAGTAGCTTTTAACGACAAAACGCTTATTCGAAGCTCCCTGTCGTTTCTCTTTGATATGCATTCATACTGTCTGTTCCGCCACTAAATCATCAAAAAGCTTGAAAGCTCGTCTACAAAGACAAAGGCGCAAGTTATTGGCCATTTCAGTTGGAGCATATCTGTCGACTGAGGCACATTCTATCGTTCGCTAGTTTTACAGTGACTGTAAAAGAGAGAATGTGTTGGGTGTCGGGCGCTCGCGCGTGACATATTGAGCTGTAAGCGCTTAGTGCCTGTAAACCGTTTTGTTTACAGGCATTCGCTGCATCGCTTAAGAAGCCAACGGCCCTCGGTATTATACTGAGCTAATTTCATTTGCAGACTATGATTTTGTAATTTACACTCGGCTGGACGTGCATTTGTTTTAAGTGACATATTTGCACGGGAAAAGCGCTAGGCGTATTTTCGAGGCTCTTAATGTTATCTACAGATTTAAATGTTATTGAAGTGTTATTTAGTGTACTGATGTTGTTAATTAATTTATAAGTGGAAACTTAATTGGATTAAGTTCTAACCAACTAATAATTTTAATAAGAATTAATAATGCTGTATGTTTTCCATGATGATGATGATGTTTTCCATAGTGTTCAAATAAATAAATATCAAAAGTAACAAGTATCAAAACATCGAGCGGGTAATAAATTAAAATCTGTCGAGAAACGATCTGTCGTTGTGTAATAAGTAGTAAAAAACAAAGCTTCAGACATAGCTCATGTATATTTCTTTTCGTAATATAATACATACAGGTACAAAAGGCAACGTGGTTTTGGATACAGATTTTTTTTTCAGTATCTATCAGTGGCGTGCACTGGCTTTTATGACAAGGTAGGCAGTAATCCCCAAGGATTGACACCTATCTATAGGTAACTTGTCTTTACGACTCACCCACAAAACACAGGACCTTCGTTAGCCTATGTCGTGAGTACAACAAAACAAGATCTAGCAATAACACTATTATTAGGTCGGGAAACTAAAATACTAAGGTAGGCAGTGTCTTTTTGCTTATAATTATGGTGTGCACGCCACTGATATCTATGTACTTTGTCTCGGTCTCGAGATGTCCAGAGATTCGGTATACCACCATCACCACCGTTTTTCTTGCATCCATAAGAACTGCACAAAATCTATACGAACATTCACTCGGAGTACAAACATTTTTTTCCAAGGCTTCAACTGCAAGTAATAATTAGTACATACTTAAACTACGGACACGCTCACCTTGCTCTTTTTCTATTTTACTAACGGATGTTTGACATAAACTCGCGCATATATTTAGGAGGTCAATGATTACTGGTCTGTGGTAACTACTTCTTGTCCTCACATTGCCAGTACACAAAAGAATACGAAGGTATAGGTACGTCATGGGGCGGAGCGCGCTAAATACTACGCACCGGACAGTCATGGATACTTCGCCGCCATTTCTAATTAATTCTCAACCTTATGCCGTGTGACATAAGTGCGAAATGATTGAGAGATAGGCACTGCCTACACACCGGCGAACGTCGCTTCAGTAACCACAGTAATGGTGCTATCAATCTTACTATTGTTTTACAAATTGTGTTGTTAGGTGCCTCAATAACTGAAAAAGAAGTGTTATTTGTTGAGTTCAAGTTTTTATTTATTACTATTGACTGTAGCGCCTATCAGGCTAAGGGCTCATGCCCACTAGACGGTTTTTCGTACGGCCGTCAAAACGAGCCTAGGTCCGTAAGTCAGTCTTGTGTGGTACACTATGAAGCCAACTACACGACGACGCCGGCGTTAGCGGCAGCGGCGTGGCCTTTTGACCGGCTCATAGTGTCCCATATAACACTGACCACTGGACTTAGCTCTGGCGTAAAACAGTATCGTGTGCATGTGCCCTAAAAGATACCCAGAAGGTATCATGTCTTTACCTCATTAGGGTTTGTATGAATGTGAGTTTATATCTGTACTTGAGTCTGCACTCGAATTCTCAAACATAATTTATGTACATACACATTTTTTTGAGAATTCGATTTAATTTGCTGGGATCGTGTGGACGTACAAGTATACATACGTAATCTGAAACTCCCCTGAAGCACAGTTCAACAGATAAATGCACATGCAACATTTGTCAGGCTGTAATTGCGCTTATACCGAAAAATATACGAGTAAAAGGAAAAGCTGACAGATAGACTGACTGACACAACCAAAGCTCAGCCCAAATAGCTAAACGTAGAAACTTGAAATTTGGCAGGGACTTAGCTCAGGTACCATAGGGGTGTACTTTGAAAGGAATTCACGAAATTCCTATGGGAACGGGTTTATCGGGAAAAATCAAAGTCTAAACTAAGTTAGAGGTTTGAAATTCGGTGCCTTAGGGCATGCTAAACGTAAATAGAGCAGAAATACACTTCACGCCTTTTAATCCCAAAGCGGGGTAGGCAGAGGCACTTGCTAAGCAAGTGTCCACGGTTCACCACGCATATTGAACCCAACTGAACTGTCATAAATCTTATGAAAACCCGTTCGGTTTTCTACCATTCAACATTGGAAATTTAAACTCTAACCTGTCACCTAGAAACCATAACTAAAGGTGCTCTCTTCCCCAATTAGGAAAGGGAGAATCGTTACCCCTAAAAGATAAGATTCTAATTAGGAAGTTTCAAAATTGTTCCTAGCTTTGGCTATATGCTCAAAGTTTACTTTACTATACATTTTGTGGAAAACGTTCGCTTCGTCACAACGATATTCATGCATATTGCGGTTTGCGAAGGTCCCAACAAGGGTGCGTTTCCACTGAGGCGAATCGGAGCGGAAATGTATTGTTTTTGTTAGGCAGGGAACCTAAGACACACGGAACAAAAACGAAACTCAGCAGCCGTAACATAGAGGCGCCAAGACTCACGGTGTCATCACGATTTTAGACACAGAACATCTGCGAAACGTCATCAATGTCAGGGGATAATTTCTCGCTTTGCACTATTCCAGTGTAAAACGCAAGATTGTGGAATGAATTGTCCGAGTCTGCGTTTCTATAGCAGTATACCTACCTAATCTCAACCATATATCTGCAATGAGCTCACCACCTGTCACGTTGGGTTAAATACGGTTGGTGAGCCGCGTGGGTGGGTGACTGCCTGGCAAGTGTTTCTATAACCTTTGGGAGTAAAAGGCGTGAAGTGTACTTTTTTTTAATACATTGAGCGTCTTCGTCTTTGAAGACGTACCTAATATGGAAACATGCTCCGTTATATGACAACCACATCGCCGCTTAACACCAGGCAGGCGGAAGATCAAACAGATAATAAAAAAGAAAAAAATAATCCATCATTTTCGTACGTATGCCGAATGAAAGAGCCGAGATATTATACCTACCTCACGTCATTTTGAACGAATCTATTCCATTTTTCATGTCTCGCTATGATGATTAGTTATAGACTCAGTACAGTCTGAAGATCTTTAAGTCGCGGGTGAATAGGTACCTAATGAACGAATGTGCTCCATCGTAGACCACATCGCTGCTTAACATCAGGCAGGATGGTGGTCAAACGCTTGTTCATAGTGATAAAAAAAGACCACTGTAAAATATTCATAACAATGTGCACATAATACATTAATAAATACTGCGTGTAAAAGGACCCCGAGAAATGGTCTTACACTCGTTGTTGAGCTGGGCAATACGAGCACATTGTCGCTATAGTAAAAGTTGTTCATAATGACCAGCCCAACAACGTTTCTAAAGACTATTGCACGGGGTTCTTTTCCACGCAGTATACTACGTCATACATTTTTTGCACTTGAGACATATTAAGCTATATCACTATTGTATGGAAAATACGACATCGTCTCGGAATTTTGATGTGTATACTAAACTTGTTATACATTTTAATAACGTCCTTACACCTGTCTAACGGAGGCATGTACAGAAACAATTAATCTTCACTTGTCCGAGATCGGACAGGAGTGAACGATTATAATGTACATACATACGCAATAGGCATGAAATACATTTGTATTAATCACGTAGAACATACACGAAGATGTCGAATTTATTAATGTACTAGTCACGTCACCCTTCAACACTTTTTCAAACGCAATAGAAAAAGGAATTATTCAATACCACAGTTCTGATGGGCTTTGGATGGTGAATATATTCGCAATTGACAGCATAGAATATTTTTTGTACATTATTTTTTGCTAAAACCTACATGTATTTAAATATTTAGGCACAAACCAGTGAAGTCAACACATATATTTCAATATTTACTCCGAATTTACGAATGGGTAAGATTTGGAATTGTTCAGCATCCTGAAAGGGAAATAAGGAAATATTTTCTTCCTTTTAACAGCTTGCAAAAATAAGTTGTCAACTATTTTGCAATCACTCGCGGTAATTTCAGGATAATTTAGTTAGAATAGTAGCAGTAAAGGACAGGCAGAACGAAACACGTTAAGTATGATTAAATGGCTGGATTAAAATATGTTATGTGTATGTATGTGTACGTCTTATGTTTACAGATACCATTGATAATTTGTTTTACCACGTCTTTCTTTAACTATCCCTCAGACCAAACATAACTAGACTTGCTTAGAACGTGCCTTTTCAGTCTGTCATTTTAAAGCGAAATGTATGCACGTGAATGTACCTACTTACATACATCCTGTACTTCTGGATCTGTCACTGTTACTTCCAAAGTGATAGTTTGGATTCAAAATACCTGATTACATAAGAGGGAAAATATGTCTATTTCTCTAACTCCTCCAAGTTCGTGTTATAATCCTTTTTGGATCTTTATAGGTAATCATTTGTGAGGAATTATCTACTCGTTCTATTCACCAACTACGCACGGAATAAGCTATGCCCAGTAGTGGACAATTAATAGCGATGTTTATGATGAAGCTATGGTACCCATTAAGCTGTTTGCCTTTAACCCTTAATCAAACAAAGGCTAGTATATTCCCACTTGACTAACACATATATAGTTTGAACCTTATTGAATGTCTTCACTGGAATTATCTAAAGATTTCATAGAATAATCACATAAGGTTTTAAACACTACAGGACACATACATACCTTTACAATGTTTAATGTTTATATAAACATTAATCAATAATTTCACATTAAAACACACTGAAAAGATAGATTTTATGATAAACATTACCCGGGTTTATGTGATGGAGTCCGTAATAAGACAAACGTCAATAGAGTCCAGAATACATCAAAAAAACATCTAACCTTGTCTGATTAAGGATTAAAGCAGTTAAAGTCGTTACGAAGCCTTAAAAATTATAATTTACAACAGAGTTGGTCACTAATTGCTTGGAAGTTTCTCAACTAGTTTTCCCTACTACCATCATTCAATAAAATTAGATTGAAAGAAAAAAAAATCCTGGATTTGTCAACTGGCATAAACGTTAAACAGAAAAACTGATGATGGTTAGGTATGCATATTGATATATTTAAGAAAAAATAATTTATCTACTGAATTATACCTGATCACTGAGATCACAGTGGCGTGCAATTGGAGAGGCCTATTTCCAGCAGTGGACAAGTATGGGCTGATGATGATGATGAT
Source organism: Conopomorpha cramerella (assembly GCA_012932125.1). NCBI lineage: Eukaryota > Metazoa > Arthropoda > Insecta > Lepidoptera > Gracillariidae > Conopomorpha > Conopomorpha cramerella. The sequence continues at coordinate 12,800 of SJJU01010039.1, read as the reverse complement.
GATGATGATTATACCTGATAACATATTTCATTTCCAATCTCTTGTCAAAATCCATTAGCAACGTGAGTGACTGTAATTATGTACGCGCCTTACTGATGACATAATTTGAAGCCAAGTTCTTAATACAAACATAGGTACCACTACCACTAATATTATCCAACAAGCGTCTTGTTTGTTAACACTTAAATGTAGTATGTAGTTGTCAATAATATTTATTCACCAAACATGTATGCAGGCACCTACTTACTTTTCATACGTCGCGTGCGCTTTTGCCGGCTTGGCAATAAAACCTCGCTGCGACAGTAGTTTGTGTCAACCTTATGTATACATATTGTTACGGTGTGATCTTTCTTTTTTTTGAAGTTGTACGCGAAAAGAGCTCAATGTTATATGTTACAGTTTCGCAAGAACGTCTTTGAAGGTACTAACTTGTGCGTTATGGCATGCTTCACTTAATTTTATCTTCCCCTGTAGCCACCAGCTTTCGCAGCCTGTCTCGACTCCCGTGTTTACTATTACGTTGAGTTTATAGCGTTTTATATGGTTGACCGTTTGAGGTGTACGCTCCCGTGCCAGTGGGGTGATATTAACAAGGCGAGGAAGTTTTGTAAGAACACAACTTTACGTCTCTCTCTTTTCATAGCGACGTGAAAGGGAGAAGCATAAAAGTGTTGAATCGACGCTGTCCGATCGCGTTCTCGTGAAACAAATTGATAGGTACCTACTACCCGCTACATCAAATGTCAAAAATACTTCACAACTACTTGGTTCTCAACAGAAATAATTATATGAATTTCGCATTGTGTGTTGTAACCGGGTTTAAAAACCAAATTAAGTTGATCTTTCATTGCATAAAGAATTGCAGATTAAGTAGGCTCTATTTAAAGAAAAATATTAATTCCGTAGATGAAGGAATTATCTACCTATCCATGCCCTAAACACTGCGATAATTCCTTATAACGGTCGAAGTAATATTCTTATATTACCTAAGTATTCAATTATCTACATTGGTGTGGTGCAGTAATTAAAAAAAAAAACAATTCCAGCACGTAATTACTACACTTTCCGCATTTTAAAGGAAATTATGACTATTCGAACCCGACAATTATTTTAAACATTTCATTTGACTCCCGCCCGTGTTGGCTTTAAGGTCACACCTACATTTAAATGACGGTGGTTTTTGAAAGACCGACTTTAAATGTTTCTTTCTGCGTTAACATAGCACCAAAACTTAAATGTTTTAACAGAGCTTTGTTGGTCAACACGCAAAGTAACTGAGTAGTGAACAAAGGATTGTCGATTTTTTATTTTAGTAAGGTATACAGGGTGCTACAAATTAGGTTATCCGTACAGGGTGCTACAACTATCAGAAAAATAAGAATGGAAAGGTAAATTGTGTTAAAGGACTATACAAAGTACAAATTATGATACTTTAAAATGTATGTTGTCATAATAGCTTAAACATAATGCTTAAATTTTTTGCTGTCTCATCGCATTTTATATTTATTTGCGCTCTTGCGTTGTACAAAAACATATTAAAGAAACTCGTATACTGAAAGGTGTGTGAACTCTAAAGTGGTAGCAACCCATCACTGCCGGGTTAAGTGCACTTGATATTTTTTGCAATTAATTTATGCGTTTTTTACAAGAAATCTTCCTGAGGACCTGAGGAGTCCTCGATTGCAAAAAAATCTGTACTAATTATATAGCAATAGAATTGCTGTAGTTCAGTACACAGGTGGTCTTGCTTACGTATTTTTTAATCGTAAATAGGTCTGCCTGGTCCTGGTAATAAGCTGCGACGCGGTCTACGATGAAAAGGCCTAATGTAGGGAGATCATTGGATGGTACATACAATTAACAACGATTCTCGAAATATTATTATACAACTCAGTAATTATTAGATCAGTGTATTACCATACATACACATACATACACTTCACGCCTGTCTCCCAGAGGGGTAGGCAGAGACTTCAGATCTCCATTTGTCACGGTCCTGACATACCCCTTTCGCTTCTTCATACCACTTTTCATACATGCCACCACCCCAGCTCAACTTTTTCCGTCTTGGGGTTCATAAGATGCGACCGAGGGAACGTTCCAGAGGTCGGACAGCAGCGCTCTCTATGAGTTAAACCACAACACCACTGCGATCGCCAAGCGTGGCGATTTTTGACATTTCCCCGCAAATGGTTACAGAAATCATTGGGGGAGGCCCTCGTCCAGTTTACGGTATTAACCCGCTAAAGAATGTCTTCAAGTCGCGGGCGAATAGGTACCTAATGAACATATGTGCTCCATCGTAGACCACATCGCTGGTGGTGCAGGATGGTAGTCAAACGATATATCATAGTAATAAAAAAAATGCCACCAACGGCATATAGGTCATGTAACAATACCTTACTGCTCGTTTCTGTCGTCAGTAACCTGGCTATGTTTATATAGCCCTATCAACAGTAGGCAAATGGTGTGGTCGTTTGTTGTTATTTCCAATTTTCCTTTTTACCTACTTAAGTTTAAAGAGAAGGCAAGGACCTGCGGTATGATGCAAATTAATGTTATATTTCAATTATTTTGGATTTGAATCTTTGATTGTGATTTGAATGTCGCTGTCTGGTCCTTTCCAAAACCTAAATAAGGTTAAGAAACACTCTTCTGGTGAAGGAAATGTGCACCTACTGCCTATATAAACAAAGAAGACATACTAAATTAATACTGAATAAAATTTACGTCAACATCTCTGCGAGGATGAGCAAAACATTTTAGAATTTAAAGTCATTTCTTTAGTCTAACAATTCGACATTAAGTGAAAAAACTTAATGCAAAAAGCCATTGTAGAAACCCTTTCGGGGCATAACAGGTCCTATCCACCCCATTAAAAAGTTTTTGTATGTAGGTAACTTTATTTTCAGTAGGTAATATAGGTAAGTAAGTACCTACTTTCGTCTGGTGCATTTTTTCATGGCTCGCTGCCCTCGTTTCCTTCCGCTTGCAATTTGACGCACCCTGTATACTCCGCACACTTCAGCTAGGTTGTAAAACTTCTGTAGGTACATGCATGCATGCCGTTCCGCTCGCACACATGGCTCCAAGCAAAGGGTGAGATAAGGACGCCTAGTGTTTTACGACACCGTCGGGCTTGCAACAAAAAGTTTACGGGGCGTCGTAAATTATTCGCAAGTTTGCACCGGGTCGATGGGAATTTTTATTTTTCCAGTCTAATTGCTTATTATATTAAATAAAATATGGTATTGAGTGGCGGTGTTCGAACCTGCCATTTGCTGTTCAAAAATATTTTGACGGTTCCCAATGACTTTAATATGTATGAGATTGTTTTACACCAATTGCAGTTAATGTGAAATAAAGTTATTCAGTGAAACGTTTTATACGGATTTCGACGGTTATTGAAAAGCTTATTGGTTTTTACTCGTGTTATAATTTAGAAGTCATCGGTGAATATGTTTATTATGTATGCTGAATTGAATCCGTACATTGAATTCAATCATAACTTTGCGGAATCAATGGATGGAATCTGTTTTACATTTTATATGAGTAAAATGGTGTTAAGCAATAGTTAGCTGCATTCATAAGAATATGTCTTTGTTTATTAGCATACTTAATGCCATGATTTATTTACTTCTAAATTATTTCTATCATTACGAGTGACGCTTTATGCAGAAGAGCATTTTGACTTAAGAATCCAAATTATCCATTCATTATCATAATCAGCCTATATTTGTCCACTGTTTGTCATAGGCCTCTCCAATTGCTCGCCACTGTGATCTGTTTTCGGCTTCTCGCAGTTAGTTAATAATATAATGTACAGCATAATCAGTGTTACCGGTTCATAGCTTTTGTAAACTAAGATGTTTACAAAAAAAATATGTAAAGATGCCAAAATATTTTTCTACATTTTCTGTTCCGGTATTGATTAACGGATATTCACGTGTTTGATTGTACCTTCACACAAACAGGTCACTCTGACTGTTCTATATGCATTACAAATTCAGGCTAAATGCATATCACTGACTTTTAAAAGTCTCCGACACATCATCATCACCATCAATCAGCCCATACTTGTCATACACGTGGACATAGGCCTCTCAAATTGCACGTCACTGTGTGTCTGTTTTCGGCTACGACACATACAATAAGAATATACACTTCACGCCTTTTTATTTCAAAGCGAGGTAGGCAGAAGCATTTGCTAAAGCTAGGCCTGAGAGGCACTTGCTAAAGCTAGTGCCCACGATTCACCAAGCGTATTTAACCCAACGTGACAGGGGTTGGGCACATCGCCGTTGTAGAGTTCACATATCGACCAATTATCATGGTATCGGTAATATTATCTGTTCAGAAAATCTCCGAATACTCCTTCCCCTTATACAGGGTGGACGGTAAAATATAGTTATAATTCCTATTCAAACGTAGAATTACACACTATTTGCTATCTAAATAAGTCTCTAATACCAGAAGATGTAAGTTTATGGCCGAAAAAAAAACGATGCATATGTAGATAATTTTTGAAGCGCATTTGTCTCTTTTTGTCGCTTGCCATTAGAGTCAGACAAAGCATTAAACTAACCTGATTACGGCTTGGTTCACGTTTCAAAACTATTTTACGGTATTTCGACTTGATTACATTATTACCTAATAAGTTATTAACGAAGCATGAGCGGATCTGATTATTATATTTATATTTTTTTAATATTAATATTTGGCGACCGAGGGAGCTCTCCAGAGAACGGGCAGCAGCGCTCTCTGTGAGTTAAACCACAACACCACTGCGATCGCCAACCTGCCCGCCAAGCGTGGCGATTACTGGCATTTCACCCCAAATGACGGATCTCATTGGCGGAGGCCCTCGTCCAGCAGTTGACGTTATGTGGCTGATGATGATGAAGATGAATATTTTCGTATATTTGATATTTCATTTGTTTAAATAATATAGTATTTGTTTTAACACTAAACCGTATTAGGTGTGCCTGTAAGGGTTGAGAAGTTATAGTTTATTATAAATAAATAACTTTTTTTTTTAAACACAGTGAACAAGCCCTTGATCAGCATCCTGCCCGGTGTTAAGCAGCGATGTGGTAGTTATATCGCAATGATATATAATTTTAAATGTTTTAAAGTAGGCACTATTATTGTAAAACATGTATTGTTTTAAACTAGGTACTTATACCTGTTTTCTTCGTTATGTTAGCTCTGTCTACCGAGCATACAAGGAACCCCTGCAATGTTCTTAGAAACGTTGTTGGGCTCGTCAATATGCACAAATTTTACTAGGAATGGCGACAATGCGGGGAAATGAAAAAAGTATGTAATGTTTATGTATTAGCATTTAATTAATATAACACTCTGTACAGCTATAGCCGACGCACTAAGCCAAGGAAATTTGTAATATTGAAAAAAAATGTGGTTGAGCATATTATGATAAACATAATTAATAATATGTGCAATGTAATTGGATATGAAAATTAAAGGGTAAGGGTAAAAAGATAAAAGGAGAATAAAAACGTAATAAGAATCTCATTATCGGACAAAGTACTTAACCATTACACAATTTTTATCCTGCCTACCCCGCTTTGGGATTAAAAGGCGTGAAGTGTATTTTTTTTATCCTGGAGAAATACTTGTATAACTAATTTTATTACTATTACTAACTAAGTAAGGAATACGAATGGATTAAAGTCGTTTGAATAAAAAAAAATACACAGGTGATGATCCTCCGGGGTCAGGTGAGTAGAGTCCGCCCCAGCCCCCCTAGCAAAGCGCTCCAAGAAAGACAGTACAAGACATATCAGGCACTGCGATTGGTTGAAACAAGCTAAGTCGCACGATGTGTGACATAGCAAGGGATATTCCCACCCACTTTCCCACCACTGTGATTCCTGTTAGAGCCAGGATCTACAGCGGCATCCAGAATAGACAAGAGCTCAATCAGTGACGACTGGGCTAGATCCCGGGGGGCCTAGCCTTCTGTCTTGGATCCCACATAGTTATTAAACTAAATGACGGTATAGAAATAAGAAGAAAAATATATATATATATGCGCTGCATTGCAATGCATACATATGATATTTTTTTTGACTTCCCTAATCTAATATAGTGGGAGACAGCATTATTACAAACGAGGCACAAATTGCCTTTCGGGAGAGCACCACGGGTGAATGCGGAGGACTAAACCTAGCGCATAGCAGCCAATCACAGTGCTTATTTGTTCTATGTCATGTCTTTGTTGACGCGCTTGCTAGGGCTGCAAAAGGACGCGAAATCGGTGATATCCCAGCGAAAGATGTATTGAAAGAGGCATGTATGTATGAATAGACAATATGGGTTTGGATGAGCGAGATCTGTAATCTTTCTATCTTCCCCTCTGGGATCTAGAGCCCATTGTTAGGAACGAAACAATCTATGTAGATGAAGACGCGTCTTCAAATGTTTTCGTCGACCCATTGACGTTTATCGACTTGGATTTGAATATATACATGGGCATTCGATGGGCTCACCCCCTGTCACGCTGGGTTAAATACGCTTGGTGAACCGTGGGCATTTGCTTAAGCAAGTTCCTCTGCCTACCCCGCTTTGGGATTAAAAGGCGTGAAGTGTATTTATTTATTGATTTTTATTTTTTACATAGTTTTACACCAAAGGAAGAAACAATAGAAATCCATCTGCTACAATCCTGACATAGCTCCCGCATATTCCATATTAATTCAATTAAATAGTAAAAACGACAGACTCGTAAAAATGATAGTTCGTAGCTTGGAAATGGTTTTTCTTTTATACCGAAGCCCGCTACTAATTATAGGTTCGAAACAGGATTAGACAAGCATTTCTAATACTAAAAAAAATGCAAATTAGTGCCATGTTTTGGGGATGTTACGGTAAGTAACCGCCAAGCCGTCAAATATCTCAAAGCTTCGACTCATAATAAGAACAATAATATCATGGGAATCGCTGCAAAAGCCACTAACTAGCACGTGTATCATTAGCACTAAGGGATGTTAGCAAAGTTAACTTAAAGCAGTATCGTCACAATAACATTTGACCTACCTAATTCCATACATTGTACATTCCTGACCTACCCCACCACGCCGCCGCCGGAGTCCGCCACCCGCTCGTCCGCCTCTCAAACTCAGACTGTGTGAAACCCATCATCTATACAAAACTAGAATTCGACCGACAATGCTCGTAAAACCAACGTAGTGATGTGCTTTCCTTGCAAACAATCGATGTTTTCTTTTATTTATTAATTATCTTTTTATGTGAGTCACACGACTGATTTCTTGTTACGGTATAGCTGTAATAAAGCTATATAGCAGCATCGCGTATTTTGCAATAAAAATATTTAAAATGACTTTCTTAGTGTACTTGAAAAAAAATTATAATATTTACCTACTTTCTTGTGTTGTTTATTGTCATAAGAACGGACAAAGATGTTAAGAAATATTATTCCTAAAATTCCCACGAAATAGATACAAAGCTGACGTCACGGGGAGCTATTAAAATATCTTGAAATAAAACTGTTTCTTTCCGACTTGCTATGTACGTAAGCTCATTCTTGTTTCAAAATAGAAGAAATGAAATGCATTCATGTAATGAGAATAAGTAGTAGTTAATTATATTATTGTAGTCTGTTCTTCCTATTCTTTTATCTAGAAATACTAATAAAGTTATGTCTTTACTAGAGATATAAAATTTTGAATTGGCTCAGCGTGTATCTTTATGGGAGTGAAGGGTGTTTTTACCTTCTACGTAAGTAATTAATTACGAAGATTTTATATAAAATATAAATGATTCGCATGGAATATAAATTGTACATTAAAGTAGTGCCTAGAATCGTAAAAGAACACGCTCAGGTGTACATCTAATAAAAGTCATGTAAACATAATGAATCTAAATTATAAATTAACTAATACTAAGGACTACCTACAACGTTTAATGGTTAGTATAATTAATTACGTTTATTTTCATCGTCAATTGACAATGAACTTGCCAGCCCTTTACGACCACCACAATAATACATTTGAAACAACTTATACATAACTATATTAATTTTAACGACACTACTACTGTCAAATGAGCCAGAAATAACAGTTTCATCGGAATAAAAACGAAAAATATTTCCAAGTAAGAAGTTGGTTTACGACCGACCACACGCACACACGTCTGAAAATTCTTACGTACACGGCGCACCCTCCTTGTGTTTGGTTTGTTTGCGTTTCAAAGGTTTTCGATAAAATCAGATTAGCGTCAGGTGACGTCACTATTTGACATGTCGTCTGCGAGTCGTAAAACTTTCGGCGCGTAAACGTCAAGTCCGACGTGTGTCAGCAGCTGCAGCGCTTCAGAGCGACGGCTCTGCAGCGAGACCGTCTAATAACCATAATGATTTACTGCTGGATTGGGGCAACGATGAATATTTGCGTTTGAAGTGTGGGGTCGACGAACGACCGAATTACAGAAACCCGACTTTTCTGCGTGCCCGTATCGATTAAGCCGAAACCGAGAATACAAATAACCTCTACACACACTTTCCGTAAGCAAAAAGTCGTAAAACGATAGATAAGCACAACTTATGTGAGTTTAATTTCCTTTTAATTATGAAGATGGCCGGTAATAAAAGTTTTTATTTGCCAGTTATTTTGGGTCGCAATTATGCCAATTTCGGCAAGTTTGACGGTCACTTCGACTTAGATTTTAGCGCCCTGCGGCTTTTTCGAGCGGTGCTCAACCGATGATTTTAATGCGTCCAAAACAAATTTCGACCTTAAAAAATGACTTCATAATAATATTATTTTAGTTATGCTTTCCGAAGTGCACACTATAATCTGTTTCAGGAAAGCGATCGCATAAAAGTCGCCAGCGTCCGTCGCGAGCGCGAGTTACAATATAAATTACGGCGGCGGCCATATTGAAATTAGTCGTAAAACAGTCCTATAATTTGGTATCCTAAAACACTAAACCGCGAGCCCAACAATTAGAGAGAAACTCCGCGAGCTCTTTACGACTTATTCGCCGTATATTGGCCTTATAAAGTTCTACTAGAATTCATTGTCTGTTGATAGCGCAAGATGGCCGCGCAGTCACACAACGTCCATAATCGTAAAAGGTTGCTTAAATAAGCTATAAAATACCGTCGTCGGCGTATTTAAATTTATCTGCTAGCTCTGTCTGGAACTGGGTTTTATTGTTGGGGTTATAGGGACAGTCGGACACTCGCTGAACTAGGTAGGTGTTTCTGTGAATCATCTCCTATTGCTACGTACGTACTTACTGCACTTGCTTGAGATACAAATGTTTCTTATCAAGCACGAGTAGGTGTTCTAAATGTTTGGTGGTAGTGGAATAAAATACCACATATACAGAGTGTAATATGACCCCGAGAAATGGTATTAGAAATGTTGATGGGCTCGTCAATTTGAACTACAATGGCGGGAATGCGCGGAAATGAAAAAAAAATCAAATAGACATTATTTTTACCTCGAGAAATGACTTTTTGTATGGAGATGAACAAAATTGTTTTTATTTCTCCGCAGTGTTGTCATGATTAAGGCTGTTCATATTGACGAGCCCAACAACATTAATAAGATCTTTGTTCGAGGTTCTTTTACACGAAGTATCTAGATGTGGCAGCGTCTGTGGTCCAGTTGGTCGGATACTTGCAACCGATCGCGAGTTCAAGTCCGGCTACTGGACCAATGGGACTATTTTTCAGAGCCTATGTACACTACGCAATGCTCGTACGATGAAGGACAACATCATGATGAAACCCAAACACTACTGTGAACACACTGTGAACCCTATAACGGCGATGGGCTCACCCACGTTGAGTTAAATACGCTTAGTGAACCGTGGGCATTTGCTTAGCTAGTGCCTCTGCCTATCTCGCTTTGGGATTAAAAAGCGTAAAGGTGAACATTCGTAGATACAGTCGATCAAGGATCTGATCTACCACCCTAAGGTTTAAACTTAGATGAAAGAAAATAATAGACATTATGGTTCATTTTATACATGTAGGTAGAGGCACTTACTAAGCAAGTGCCCACGGTTCTCGTAGCGTATTTACTCACACCTACTCAAAACAAACGTAGGCGTGATGATTATTCTTCGGTTTAGATTTGATTTAAATAAAACTCGTGAGATATTTTTTGTTCGAAGCTAAAAAAAATGTTTCGTTCAGTTCTCCTATTACACTTTCTGTTGATGTGTGTTATAATTTCGCTAAAAGATAGCAGAGTACCCTTCTGAAAAAAAAGTTTACATAACAGCCGTGTCCCATTGATCCTGGGACACGTCCATAGTAGGCCGGACTCGGGAAGGACCTCCCAGTGAACTATACCTACCTTAAGTCGTAGAAATCCACAGTGAGCACGCCACTGTGATCGTATCTAGTACAAAAATGAAGACAACCGAACCCTCTTCACACATCTTTTGTTAAGCCCCAAAAGGCGGCCACGCAAGGTAAGGTTGGGGCACAATGTTTACTTAAAACTTCGCCAGTTCACAGAATGCGACCAATAGGGAGCCATTACGAGCCTTTATGCGGGTTCACACCACGCCGTGTGTTTTTCTTATACGATTATTTTCAATCGCTCCGTTTATAAAGTACCTGTGATACCAATTGGCTTCACACACCTATAGATATCATATACGGTAACACAACCACTGGACCAGGCGTACCATACTGAGAGCAACATAAAACCTACTAATATTATATTCGCGAAAATTTGGATAGAGTTTTGATTGTTTATTTACGCAAAAACTACGCACTTATTTCACAATAAGATAACATAGATTTTTTGCCTTTTATTTGATGCCTTGTTTTAAAAAATCCTCGGGTGATGATAGATGGCGCGAATTGCTGATATTCATTGCGCGCGAAATGAAAAAAAAATGAATTTAGATGAAAAGAACTGGAGTTTTCAGAGGTTTATTGTAAAAATAAAAACCATTGTGTTATTTGATTTCATATGCATTTGTATTAAAAGGCGTAAAGTGTGAAGTGTGTTTTTTTTATTGTGTAAAAAATAATTGAGCTTTAAACTTGTATGCGCTATTGACCCGCCATACATGTGGATTGAGTCAGGGTACATAAAAAATAGGTTATAGTAAACTTTTTCAATCAAAATGTTTTATTTTATACGATGTATATGTCTTAACTTAGCACCCTGGTATAGCTAATTCAATTTCGGGCAAAGTGGGGATTGAGTCCTTTCTGTGTAACTACGTCCAATTATACCACCTGAGTATATTAATGTTCCTTTTTGTCGGTCCATACTTTTATTATCGTAGTTATCAGAATACAAACATACCTATCTACATACTTATCTAGCTACTAACTACCCATCAAGTCTTTGCGGATCTATCAGGAACCTACGTAATAAAACCACCACCTTCAGCTGTTTCGGCTGGGCCGATTTTAAGGGATTTACTAATAATGGCGGAATTGCTATTTCGAATATACACAAAGCTCAACTTAACTTGTCAGTTGTATGTCTAGCCAGTTTAAGTAGACCTGTAATAACCGTTGTGTAAATGACAATGCGTTTATTGGTAAGGGGGTAAAAGGGGGGACCTAGGCCTAAGGAGTAAAAGTACAGCTCCTACATCTACTATGTAATTTAAAATAAGATGAATATAAAAGTAACTGTAGTCTTGTATTTTTATCTCACTTTTTTAGTAAGTACGTATACAAATTACCAAGCTCCTGTAATCTTTAAATTAGGTTACCTGGAAGAAATCGCTATGAGCGATAAGGTCTCCTTTTTGCCACTTTTCTATTGTAATTTTATTTATATTTGTAATGCAATGAAGTGTATATTCATTCATTCATTCATTCAAGCTGTCAATTGTCTTCTCAAATCCAACGCACTGTACCTACTTACAACTTCTACCTCCCTATACATGGAAGATTTCCGTCGAGAGCGTGTGACATAAAAATGTTACTTTCATTAGTTCCAGGTGTCAATCCAATGTTTTTTTTTAAATGCGAAAGCATAGACTTCGGCCCGTTTACGACCGCCGCCGAGTCAATTCTCCATGGTATTAAAAGCTCGGTTCCTCAATCGATGACATTTTATAGATTTTTAACGACCCAGGAACTTCGCTTTGTACAGTCACGCTTGTTATAGTTGTATTAGAATGTATAAAATTAAATTATTAAATGGAGCACAATGTTTCACATTGACCGGTTTTGAATTTTTTTAATAGCCCAACTAACATTATTGTTCTCAACATTTTGTACGGGGCCAAAAGTAATGGCTTGGATTGTGAAGTGTCAATTATTCTTTAGTACTTTTGGTGTCGAAGTGTTGTTGTGTTAATAGTGAGGATTAGAATGATTTCTTTCAAATAATTGGTGGGGCGATGATAACAAGAGGCATGAATGAATATCTAGAAGGCTGTCATTTAAATTAGTTTGCAATCTGTTGCTTTTAGGGGTTGAGCCCGGCTGCAAGCCTTTAGTTTTAAAGTTAGTTGCTAGTTATTGTTAAATGCTTGGTGTCTTACGTTGAATAAAAACGTCGTGCGGAAACCGGCACACCAAACTGATATTGGAACACTAAATTTATTAATTACATCTTTTAATTGTAAATTAATTAAATAAATTAATAAACATTGACACCTGACCGAAATGTTGTGGCGGTTCAAATTATATTTTATTAAAATAGTTAACCAGTTTGTTGGAGTAGTTATAGATTACTGTTAATATATTATACAATAACAATTAAGTTTTAAATAAGTAAAGTAATTATGCTATATTTATTTAATGAAACTCAAATCATCAAAAC
>SJJU01010038.1:0-21232 GCA_012932125.1 Conopomorpha cramerella | reverse complement strand
AACTACACACACATTGCCTTTATCCCATGTTAAGTAGCTAAAGCACTTGTGTTATGGAAATCAGACAACGAAATATACTTACTTAAATATTTTTTTTTTCTTTTAAATACATACTTATATAAATAAAACACCCAGACACATCCAACAAGTACTTAAAAAAAAGTAAGATGATAACTTGTCGCGATGTAGTTTCAAAATCTACCACTGGAAGGCATTAGAATAGCCAGCAGTATTTTTTTTTTGTTTTATAGAGCATGGCACTAAGGCTCTACCGCTTGCCACTACTAAGCTGTAAATTAAAAGTTATTCCTCGGTTCTGTCAACTTCGACTTTTTTAAAAAGTCGAAAATAAGTTAGTAAAAACTTCTTGAAATGAAAATTGACAAGATAGAAGTTTTGTGAAAGGCGTGAAGTGTAGTGTATGATTGAATGGAGTTTTACAATTAAGGATCTTAATTTAACGTTCGACCTTTCTTCAAATTACAAACATAATAAAAATATGTCTACTTTCATACAATACACTCGATTGATTCATAAAAGTTGCTTTTATTTAAAGCTCATCAGCCGTGAAAGATGTAAAGGTCACGATGAACTTCTTGAAAGATCTTAAGTTATAAACCACTTGTTCTTAGGTGATGAGACTACAGAGGGTGTTGACCAACGGCATAGGTGTCCATCACAGCGGTATTCTCCCTCTGCTCAAAGAAATCGTCGAAATGTTGTTCCAGTCCGGACATGTAAGTAAAGATTCGACCTTATTTAACTGGAAAGTGAAATAAAAATCACTGATGACTGACGTTAGATTTCGTTGGTGTCATCAATTATGGTGTCAATCTTCCTAATCAATTCTAAAAATGTTCCTGGTAGACTGGCAGAATGTAGATCTGACAGAATGAAATTTTCGCGCCTGATCAATCATTTTCCAACGGTAAAAGAATCATGTACAACAGTCCAGTATTTTCAAAGATTGTTCATAACATTAGTTACGAACAAACAATATAAAAAAATCTTTCATCTTTATAAATCAAATCAAATCAAAATTATTAGAATGTTCACTTAAATGCTAAGGGTTAACAATGACCTCCACTGTAGGTAGTCCTGAGTTGTGGGGTCCTTCTATGCTTCACGTTGTAGTCTTTTGGTGGCGGAATCTGGTAAAAACTTAAAACTAAAATAAAAGTACTCGAAACCGGAGGTCATCTATGAAAAGATGTATGAATGTAGATGAAGCGAAAGGGGTATGTCAGGATCGTGACAAATGGAGATCTGTAGAGTCTGCCTACCCCTCTGGGAGACAGGCGTGAAGTGTATGTATGTATGTATGTAAAATAAAATATTCAAAATATTTAACATTATAATATGGATAGTATTTAAACGTGCATCAAAAAAGTCTAACCTAACCTAACCAAAATACTGACTTAGCGACAAAATTACTGATTTGGTCAGCTAATAAATACTTTTCTGATCAATTAGTAATTTTGCTGCTCAACTTAGTATTTTTAGGCGCTCAACTTATTATATTCCTTATAATATTAACAAGCTTGTGTGCAGGTGAAGATCCTATTCGCAACTGAGACGTTCGCGATGGGCGTGAACATGCCAGCTCGGACGGTGGTGTTCGACGAGGTCACCAAGTTCGATGGCGTGGAGCGTCGGAGCCTAGCACCCGCTGAGTACATACAAATGGCTGGCCGGGCTGGCAGGAGAGGTTAGTAATTAGTAGTGGCGAAGCTAGGAGGTAAGCCGGTAGTGAAAAATAGGCACTTAACCAATGCTTATTTAGATTTTTTCCGTTTGTCTTACTTTTTTGAGCTATAATAAGTCCCTAAGCTACTTAATTTCCTTGAAAATATTTGTTAATGTGCCTGGGGTAGGCTTGTCTTGTACTACCGGCTTACCCCCTAGCTTCGCCACTATTAGTTTGTTATACTGGGCATTTTGCAGTGGCGTGCACTGGCTTTTACGACAAGGTAGGCAATCCCCAAGGATTGACACCTATGTATAGGTAACTTGTCTTTACGAAACACAGGTACCTACTTATCTACTCACCCACAAAACACAGAGCCTTCGTTAGCCTATGTCGTGAGTACAACAAAAAAGTGTCTATCAATAACTCTATTATTAGGTCGGGTAACCAAAATACTAAGGTAGGCAGTGTCTTTATGCCTATATGGTGAGCACGTCACTGGCATTTTGACAACCAGCGTGCAGCTATTTTGTATGTTAGGGGGTAGCGATACTCTGTCCACCCCAGCTCCTCCATGAAGCCAAGAATATGTATTGAATTGCTTTTTTGATGTTACCATACATAAAATACTTATTTCCAACAGTTTCTATGTAATATATGATTTTACCTCTAGGTTTGGACGCAACGGGAACAGTAATCATACTGTGCAAGGACGGTGTACCCGATTTAGAGAAACTGAAGGGTATGATGACTGGAATACCGCAAAAGCTTTCTTCGCAGTTCCGGCTCACCTATGCTATGATACTCAGCTTGTTAAGGTGAGGTAACCATTTTAATTTAGATCTCTATTAAAAAATGTAACGAGGACAAATATTTGTATTTTTAACTGATTTCAACAAAAAAGAGGATTTTCTCAATTCGTCAGTATTTTTATATTAAGCTCGAGCTTGTCTTTGATTATATTCGCGCCTATATACCCGGTGAACAATATTGAGTTATAATGTCTGTATGCAGAGTCCCACAGGATCGGGATAAAAAGTATCCTACGTCCGTCTCCTGGGCTTAAGCTGAATCCCCAACAATTTTCAACCAAATCGACTCTGTCGTTCTTGTGTTATAGTGTAACTAACACGTCTTTCTTTTATATGTTCTTTACATTTTTTTTCTCAAAAGACATCTTTTTGACGTGAACAATTCGGTTCATCTATTTCAGAGTGGCAACAGTCTCAGTAGAGGGAATGATGCAGCGATCGTTCCGCGAATTGGATCAATCAATAAAAGCGGACAGTTATCGCAAACAGTTGGAGCTGGCCGAAAAGGAATACACAGAAAAATGTTCCACACCCCTGGCTTCACATCTCGGTCCATTGGCAACCTTCTACGACACTGCGGCGTCATATATTGACGTTTTGAATGAAATCATGCCTATTTTACTGGACCAGCCGAAGGTAGCGAAGGAGTTGGTCCCCGGAAGAATATTGATAGTGTCCGTCGGACCTTACATCAATCAATTGGCTATTTATTTGAATAATAGTGGTAAGTTTTAAGCTTGTGTGAAATAAATGTTTTTAAACGTTTTATAGGTATGTGTGTATTAAGTGAACGCATTATATTTGTGCGTGTTCCCATATCAAAAATCCTTTAAATTCAATAAGAAATAAATAATGTGTAGGTTCAAAGTAAATACAAGAAGATGACACTGTCCATTCTGTGAAACAAAGTGTCCATTCTGCACATAATCATTTAGCTAACTACTCTTTGTCACCACAGGTACTCGTCAAACACCCTACAAGGTGCTCCTACTAGAAACGTCACGAAAGGAACACGAAAAGTTCAACTTCGACATAGACGAGACGTGGTACAGGGTGCTCAGTTTCACTAAAATGTATGAAGGCTTCGGTACTGAGGAGACGACCACAGATCATACGATACTGTGCATCGCTCAGCGTAACGTCATCGCTGTGACTAAAGTGAATTTGAAGGTAGACGCGAAAGTCGTCATCGAAGATTGGGAAAGAAGGCAGATGCCACGGTGAGTGTTGGTCGATTTTGGTATGATCGGCAGTGGCGTGCACTGGCTTTTACGGCAAGGTAGGCAGTAATCCTCAAGGATTGACACCTATGTATAGGTAACTTGTCTTTACGATATATAGGTCTCTACCTATCTACTCGTCCACAAAACACAGGACCTTTGTCAGCATTTTTCGTCAGTACAACAAAAAAATATCTAGCACTAAGGTAGGCAGAGTCTTTTTGCCTATATGGTGTGCACGCCACTGATGAACGGCCAATACTGCGTGTAAAAGGACCCCGAGCAGTGGTCTTAGAAACGTTGTTGGGCTCGTCAATATTAACAACTTTTACTATGGTGAGAATGTGGGGAAATGAAAAAAAAAACATTTTTCGTCTCCACACAAAATGTCACCTCCGAAGGTAAAAAATTGTCTATGTTGCGTGGAGATGAAAAATTTTTTTTTCATTTCCCCGTATTGTCGTCGTAGTAAAAGTGGTTCATATTGACGAGCCCAACAACCATAATTTTTTCTAAGACCATAGCTCGGGGTTCTTGTCTTGGGTAACTTGTCTTTACAAAATATCCTATCTACTCACCCACAAAACACAGGACTTCGGTTAGCCTATGTCGTGAGTACAACAAAAAAGGATCTAGCAATAACTCTAATATTAGGGTAGCCATAATACTAAGGGAGGCAGTGTCTTTTTGCCTATATGGTGTGCACGCCACTGGTACTTGTGTATACAAACTGTAGCTTTTACTACCAATTAGACAGTTTGGATACAAGAATACCCTGCTACGCAGTAAGAGACAGAAAATACTTTTCTCTTACTTTTTCAATCCTGCATGTCGCCCATGTCGTTGTGTCATTTCATTCTAAACGTCGAGTTTAGTTTAATTTTGTTTATGGTCTGAGAGGTAGAGTTTTTGTAATTACATACATACATACACTTCACGCCAGTCTCCCAGAGGGGTAGGCAGAGATCCCTTGCGTAGATTTAAATACACACATCAAAAGTGTAAGCATCAAGAACATTTTTAGCTCTAAAAAAAAACTAATTTATTTAAATCAAATCTAATCTTCTGGCTTGGTCTCCTATTTAATTCCCCATGCCTGTATCAATGACTTATCACCAAATTTTGAATAAATTATGAATGAATTCAGTTTTTGTAAAATGTATTCTTGATTGCAATCTTCTAAAATGTACTTGATCCCTAGACACTTTTGATGTGTGTATCTATGCATACATAGGCAGACAGCGGGAGACGACTATGTTTTATGCTGTGTATCGATGAACAGGTTCAAAGGCGCGCCAGTGGGCACGACGTGCGCGGGCGCAGTACAAGAGCTGTTGCGGCTGTCGCACGAGGTGCACACGGGGAAGGACTTAGAGCGAATATCTCTCACGCAGTCCCTT
The DNA here is from genome assembly GCA_012932125.1 of Conopomorpha cramerella. NCBI lineage: Eukaryota > Metazoa > Arthropoda > Insecta > Lepidoptera > Gracillariidae > Conopomorpha > Conopomorpha cramerella. Next base: position 16,113 of record SJJU01010038.1, on the reverse strand, counting down.
GCTATCAATAGCGGTGAAATATTGAGCTCGCTGGACAGAATGAACTCTTTGGCCGTAAGTATAGCCAGTGCTCTCCTGCTTTTCCTACATTATTATGACTCGTATATAACTGCAAATTAGGGTTTCAATGCGGAAATTTTGGAAAATTTCCTACTGGGGTCTGTCATGTATGTGGTCTACGACCCTAAAGCTGATGACATCTTGTCAATTTAGAGAAACAATTTCGGTTAGTCTGATCATCCAACCAAGAAAATCCAACCAAAGTTGGATTCTTGGAATCGTATGTTCTAGTATCCAACCTATCTGGATAGAAAATTTAGATTTGCTCTCGGCTCCAGTGTCCGTTTTACCAACCTAGGTATGGTCAGGAAAATTATATATTTAGATATAATGTAAGTACACTATAGGTCCTTATTATGTGTGTAATTAGGCATATCGTTCGAGTGCACAATATAACTATGTACTCGAATATTCATTAGCAGTTTGGAAAATCGGAGAATAATAAAAACATACATTCCTATCTTTGCACCTAGCCAAGTTGGATACTAGGACAGGCGATTCTTAGAGTCCAATGGTGGTTTGATTTTCTAGGTTAGAAGGTCGGACTAAGCGAACGATTATCTAGTACGACCGTCCTAATGGAGTGCCAGGATGTGGAAAGATACAGGGTGACCCACCTAGTACCCAGACGGTCCCTGCAGGAGATCGTCAAGAACACAAGGGGTTTATTGCGGTTCCTCGAGGAACTGGGGTGGTTGGATTAGAGCCACCCAAATCACACACAATAGGCGCATTGGACGTCGAGTTGCGGAAAAAGCCCCGTATCATCTACATCTGCGACAGTTACTGTGATAATAACGTGACATGGGATGTTTAAAGTGGTAGACAAGTAGGATACTTTGACCAAGCTCTGGTATCAAACGCGACCGAAGTACCGACACCTTCGGTATATATATATATAAACATCAATCAGGTAGAGTTGTTATTTGTGAAAAGTAGAAAATTAATTTATAATTCGGTTCAGACCTTCAACCTTAACCCGACCAGATTCTTGGTGAACATATATTAAGTACGGTGAGGCGTGAATGTAAATACTATTCAAATTATTATTATTCGCATTACAGAGTGAATTAGAGAACCAGAAGAAATACACGGACATCGCAAACTTCAAGAGCGAGTTCGCAGTAGTGTACGAAAGGAAGCAAACTGAGAGAAAACGGGACAAATACAGACGTCTATTGTCACACGAGAACCTCGCCCTTTACCCCGACTACAAGCGCCGACTTCTCGTGTTAAGGGAACTTAACTACATAGACGCCCACGACAGTGTGATACTAAAGGGCAGAGTCGCTTGCGGCATGGGCACCAATGAATTGATCATATCCGAATTGGTGTTCAGAAATGTATTCACAGACAAGACGCCACCGGAAATAGCCGCGCTGCTCAGTTGCTTCGTGTTCCAAGCGCGGACGCAGATCGATGTTGTGCTCAATGACAGATTGACGGAGGGCGTCAAACAGATTGAGGCGGTTGATGATGAACTGACAGCTATTGAGTCGAAGTATTTGGTATGCTTTTTAATTATTTTTTCTCAGTTTTCTATTACTGCTTTTTATTAATAGTTTATATCGGGTATTACGACGCGAAAGTAACAGTCAACTCGTGACCACGGCACATGTAACTGTCGAAACGTGAATGCTTAACTTTGGTTAATTTCACGTCGTAATATCCTGTTTAACCTATTTATGTAATGTCATCCGCTTTTTGATTGGTTCTACTTGTGTGGCTTTTACCGTCGACCAAACCACTTCGAGGAAAGCCTGCATTAAACAAGTGGTCAGCTCAACTGTTAGATGTTTCCAAGCTCTTACTAGGCTTAACTATTTCTGTCGATGGACTGGACCCACGGCCGAAGCACGGAAACGTAAAATAATCCAGGTATATAAGCGATCCCATGATAAGTGAATCAGGGTATGATGATGATAAATCGAGGGGAACTTTAAAAACATGTATGGTGCGGTGGCTAGTACTGGATGAAGTTGGTTCCTTTTCCTTTAAAATTATACTTCTCTGTAGGTACTCATCTGTGAATTCAGTCATAATTAGCAGTGGCGTGCACACCATATAGGCAAAAATACACTGCCTACCTTAATATTTTGGCTACCCGACCTAATAATAGAGTAATGGCTAGATCTGTTACAACTCACAACATAGGCTGACGAAGGTCCTGTGATTTGTGGGTGAGTAGATAGGTAGGTTTACCTTTATTTCGTAAAGACAAGTTACCTATACATAGGTGTCAATCCTTGGGGATTACTTTTACTGACTACCTTGTCGTAAAAGCCAGTGCACGCCACTGAAGACCCTAATTCACAACTTTGACTAATACAATACTTTATTTTCAGGTGGGTCAGTTTGAAGGTCAGCCAGAGAGGTTGAACTTTGGCTTAGTGCGAGTTGTGTATGAATGGGCGGCAGAAAAGCCTTTCGCGGAAATAATGGAACTCACAGACGTCCAAGAGGGTATTATTGTGAGATGTATTCAACAATTGCATGAGGTTTGTTACTTTTGTTATTTAGTTTAGTTTGTACAAATACTGTAGAGGTGATATACTTTCGATGGTTTTAAAAATGGCGCCCCTGAATCAGTAATACAATTGGCAACTCTAGTGTCAATGGTATCACCTCGAGTAACTCGCTTGTACTATCAGTTGCGGTACTCAAGAAACGTCATCAGGCAGGATAGTGGTCAAAGGATTGTTCACTGTGTTTAAAAAAAGAAAGAAAAACCTTATTTGCACCACTCGACAGTTCAATTCAATTTATTTGCATTTCACAATGGTAGCTATAATGGTGTTACAAATTATAATCATGTGCTTGACATAAGAGAGTGGAAGAATAAAAATACAACTGACCCAGAGGAAAAATGGCCGGGTTATCAATATTTTCCTAGACATACTGTCAATCATTATGGAAATATTGATTATCCGACCGTTTCAACAACGACTGGCTCTGGCAGTCCTTGACTTCGCTATACGTTTACGGAGACGTTGCGATTATTATTATAATTTCTGGAATTTCGTTTGTGAAGGAGTTACCAACATTATAAATTAGGCATAATCTAGAGCCCAGATAGTTTGAAGTGTCTTTGTTACATCCTAAGCGTACAGTGAATCTTACATTTAGGCCTTAAGTCACAAATATAAAGTTTTTTTACGAGCTAACATCATTTTTTAGTACATACACATAATGTATCTTCAAAAAACGAACACAATATTATATTAAATTTTATTCATAGGTACTGATCGACGTGAAAGATGCGGCTGTTGCGATAGGCGATCCAAAACTTCAGGCGAAGATGCTAGAAGCTTCTACAGCCATCAAACGAGACATAGTCTTTGCGGCCAGTCTTTATACCACGCAGAAAGAAGGTGCATGATGAAAAAAAGGACAAGACTATTCATATTTTAAGATCTCCTATTTAATTTTATATAAGTTTAAATGATGTGTTTGTTGTACTATATTTATGAAGTTTAATTAAAACAAAAGTCTTGATTTTATTATAAATTGGAATTTTATTGAAGGTGGGGAATTGTATACCTAGAGGTTTTAAAAATAAATTGTTAGTTCTACAATACAATGGGTATACTGCAAAAATGGTATTTTACGGCGTGGTAATGAAGATATGAGGAATTTTATTAAAAATAAATCAATCAAAGATGATGGGAAACCAAAGAGGTGCAACTATGCTCTTCTGTACTACTTACTTAGGTCCAAGCATACCCGGGGGGTACATAGGGCCTTGCAGATATCTATCCAGGTCCCTCTGTCCAGCGCTGCCGTCTTTGCGGCTCTCCAGTCAATGCTCGCCGCTCTGAGTTCGGAATCCACGGAGCCCCACCACGTGTGCGTTGGTCTTCCTCGTCTTCGCTTCCAGTCGAAAGTTATAACCGCCGGATCGATCTCGCCTCTTCGGAGCGCGTGGCCAATCCATCTCCACTTGCACAGAGCGATTTCTTCGCCTATCAGTCTTTAGTGGCATTTGGTCCATAGCTCCCTATTTGTAATCGTTTTTGGCCACAAAATTCATAGAATGGCGCTGAGAGACTTATTTACGAAGACTTGCTCTTCTGTAGGATTTTGTAAAAAAAAACTCCGTATCATGATCCTATGTACATGCAACTCGTGCGTGTAATAGACTGCAGCTGCACGACTAGTTTTTATGATAGTATTTAATCGCATATAAATAAACTTACCTATAATTTCGTACCATCACTTTAACATTTTTAACTTTGTATGAATAGGGCGATAAGTAGGTATCTCGGCTGTTCGAGCTCAGCCTTAATATTACTGACATATCGCGTGAAAACCCGCCAAATGTGCCGTTAAAATTTATTAAAAGAACTTTCATATGAGGTCCATCGTCTATTAAAGGTGTCTTTAAAGAATAGCCAGCACTGCATCTAGTTCTGATCCTGTTTGTAGTAAATGTCGATAAGCCTGCGTGGGATAAGCGTACATGTTATTGGCGATACGCGTGGTTGTAAAACCACCCTTACAATGGATCACTCGTGCATAATTTATTATGTATGCACATGGAAACATGCATACAACGAAACGTGTTTGACATTTCTCTACTACTTGGCAGTTTATTATTGGGAAATGTCAAAATTCTCGTGTAATGGAACGCTCCTCTGACTGGTTTTCTTTCCGTTTCATGAATTACTTACTACCTATCTTGATGACTTGTGCAAATTCAATTGAGAATTAATGATTTGGTGACGATTGTTAACAACAGTTGCGTGCTGACCAAGTGCTGTGTATATGTTAGGTGTTTATAGTTGAGTGACATTGAAAGACGATGTCTGATGATGAGTTCGAGGGTTTTGATCCGTCTCCGGACCGGATCAAAGCCTTGGGTTTCAAACCGCAGAAGGAGATTATCATCAATCACCTTCTTCCATATGCCGACCAGCTGGACGAGGAGTCCACACGACTTTTCACACAGATAAAAATGAATCTTGCCAAGGCAGTAATGCTGAGGGAAATGAAACCAGCCTGTGGCGTTTGGACAGCTAGGCTCATCAAGTAAGTTTGATATAATTACACCATCTAACTTATTTTTTGATAAGAGTACAGACCCCCCAATTATATTTTATCATGAGTTTATTATGATACACAAATTATTGTTGTTTGTAGTTCTAATGTATTTATTATTTATTTACCTATGCATTTATTTAGTTACTCTGCAGCGTAAGTACAATAGGTAGATATTGTATATCACCCCATCAATGGATAAAGGGGTATGTTATTTATTATTATGTTTTTGTTTTGTAATTGAAATTCTGTGTTGTAGTACCAAATATCTTATCTACCTATAAATACCACTAATTATATTACTATATTTCATTGAATATCTTTTTTTACTCCAAGTTTACTCAGACAGAACAATAAAGTAGTGAACTTTATTTACAAAAACAAACAAATTTCTATGGCACAAAACTTAATTTCATATTTCTACCGTCAGTTCCTGTTTCAGCATTGAAATGTCACAATTATTCTTCCGACAGTCAAATAGTTGGATGTAAATGAAAGATGCCCCATAGTAATCTGATATAGCAGTCATAACCTTTGGCAAATGTAACTCAATGACTGAATGTGCTGGCGGACGCCCAAACTTCCTTCTTACCACACCTGGCAATGAATTGTGCCTAACATTGACAATGCAGCTAATTCAATGTAACAAATTCATTATTCAATGCATTGGTTTGAACCTTTCTAAGCAACACCACATATTCCATATTGTAAAAAATATTGTCCAATAGTTTAAACTGGGTATCATGGTTCGGAACCCGACTTAAGCTATAAAATATAATGTCAGTACGGATTTCTTTAAACATGATTATTATACAACAATCTGCAAAACTCCTTTATTTTTTTTAAATAAGAAAAATCACTGTGAGTGATATAGAGAGTTTTTGCAATTTCACCATTGTACATTTTTCATAATTTGTATGTACAAGTGTACAATAAAGATGCCCGTTTCAATAGGCATCTTTATTATATATATATGAACATAGACTATTGATACTGTTATATATGCTACTTTTCTGTGAATCTTGCCAATTTGGTCCATTTTGGACTGTCTCTGTAGAGTAGAGGTACTCCACAGAGTATTCCCAGCCAAAATCATCCCCATAATTGGACGTAGTTACACAGAAAGGACTCAATCCACTCTTTGCCCGAAATTGAGTTAGCTATACCAGGATATTATCCATCATATAAAAAAAAACTTACACAAAAAAGTTCACTACAACCTATTTTTATGTACCCTGACTCAATCCACATGTATGGCAGGTCAATAGCGCATCCAACTTTACATCACAATATCTCTGAAGTAACTTTTTGTGGAAAGGGCTCAACTTGCTGTGTAACTACCTCCAATTTGGCTGGCTCCTAATTATATTTTTATTTTACACTATGAATAAAAAAGACATTGGACATACAATATAAATTGGACGTTAGCTATTGCTGATTCTAATGGAAAGTACAATTGAATCACATATTTTCATGATATACATATAACTATACTGTGTAAAGATTCAGCCATAATAAAACTAAAGTATGTAGGTACTTTTTGGCAAGTTCCTAAATTTGTTTTATTTGACAACAAAGACTTAGTGGTATGATACGGAAATAGCTTGCTCAAATTAGCCACAACAAAACTGTTTACATTCTTCATTTGTTCAGAACATTGTTTCTTCTGTTCTTTACAGTAAAACATTTCTATGGCACATATTGTGGAACAATAAACTCAGTACAACCTGAGCATTATTTGTCTGTTTTATGCAAACATGATTATAGTGTGACAAACATTAGTTGATCAGAGTAATTTTCTAGAGGGGTCTTTCTAACTCTTCTTTATCTATGAATATTGATATTGAATTGATTTCCAATAATCTGCTGAATTAGCTATAGTGGTCTAGCAGTTCACAAAAAATCTACCCTGTCTCACCCTAGGTTAATTTGTGTAGTGTACTGCTGAAGTTTGAGCATAAAATTGTCAATACTTATAGAGATTATTATGAACTCCCCTTTTCTGCCTAGTTCTTATTCGCTGTGGGCCCATTTCTTTCGCTATTCTTTATAGTATTATTTGAACACTGATTCCCTACAACAAACTGTACCATAAAAGTCAGTGTTAAACAAGTTCAAATTTTTTATGGTTTTTGAAATTTTCCGAAGTCCTCTTTGTCGTCTATAAATAACTACTATTTTGTACCAAGAACTTTTGCTAATACAATCCGTTTAAGGCCCATATTCTGAAACATAAACAAAGCACTAAGTACTCAGGTAACCTTTGTGCTTTCTCTCACTCTAATAACTAGTGTTAAAAAGAGGAAAATACACCTTTAGCATTATGTATGCATTGATTTTTCTTTCAGAATATGGTCCTACTTGTACTAAATTAGTAAGTACTTTTGTATCACTTGGTTTCATAGTGTTTTAATCACATTGTTCTGCCATTTAGGTATATTTTGGTTAGGCACTAAAATAAAAATGTGCTCGGTTCATTCACCTTCCACCCACACAAATAATAAACATTTCAGAACAGAATATTTATATGTAGACTGGACTTGTTTTGTTTTTATTTCACATTGGACATTTGTGAAAGTAATTGGGATGTTTTTAAATGGACACAACTTATCTCTGCCCAACCCTCTCGGTAGAAACAGGTTGTTGATTTGTCAAAAATGCAAGTCACACGATGACAAAAAATCTTTTTGGTGTACCTATGTAGTAATGTCAAACAACAATTACCAGAACATAATAAAAGCCTGTTCTGACTAGATAATACCCTCATATTAATTTACTCAACACTTTATGTAAATACTCTGAGAGTTGAAAAACATTAATTTTAAGTCAATATTGTTTGTTGGGTATATAGAGGTAGGTGCGAAAAAATTATAATTAATTAAGTGATTTCAGCCATGTTTCTAACAAAGAAGACTTATTGTACTAGACATGTATCAATTAAGATAAGGATGCCTGATCACAACTGGAAATTACAAAGGCTATAAATGGACACCTACATTATTATTATGTGGAATTTTCTATGCCACTTGTTAGACATATTTTATTTTATATCCTAGTTCTGTCTATGTAATGTCACAGTGACATGAAAATCAATTTCAAATAAATGTAGGTACTTATTGTAAACTTTTCCATCACAAATACTAAAGTTAATCTTTTAGAATGTAGTTGAAAGGCTTTTTTTGTAGTTTTCTTTTTGACTTTTTTAATGAGTGAAATAGGACTACAAAACTACTGGTTGTCAAGTATATTTTAAAACTAAGGCTAACTGTATTGCGTATTTGCAATATATATCTATTTATTTGTCCTACTCGATGTTTAGTAAATAAACACTTCTGACCTTGATAAATCTGGTTTTCTAACTGACATAGTCTTCGATGTTTACCAAAGTTTTGTTTCAATGTTCATAAAAATATTTAACTATGTTTTTCTCTTGTCCTTTGTTTCAGATACCTTCGAATATATGGCTTGAAATTTTCAAAAGAGGACCACATATCTCTAATCAAAATGGTTTATGAACTCCTCCTTATACCTGACTTGGAACCAAGCAAGATCCATAAATTTTCTACACTGTTCATAATGTTGACAAAGTAAGAGATTTGATTATGTTGGCTATTAAAGTTTATTTAAACGTATTTCAGACATTAATCACTTTGTACTTTAATAACGAATGTGTTAATGATAAGTCATTAGCATGTTCGTGGACAGTTTAATTAAGACATTAGAAGTGTTATTGTTATCACGTCAACAGGTGAGTTGTGTCCACGAACATGTTAAATACGAACTTAGCTGTTCTCAAAAGTAAAAAAAATCTAAATTATGTTTTCTTCAATTAGTATGCATCAATACTGTTTAAGTGACGGTAAACTAAACGATAATTATGTTATCCCTATAACTGCAAAGGGCTGGTTATTGGTTATTCCGGTGTTTTACCCCACACAATTCCTCCCAAGATGAATTCCTGAAAATTGATATGTCTCAGAGATGGCTTTTTACGCCGTGTACTGGAAGAAAAACATCTGTTGGCATATTTTACTTGACAAAGACAACGTCAGTTTCTGTGATATACCTACGCTCTACACTTTTAGCACTTTGTACTGTAGATGTCAAAGCAATAAAATCTCCACTGCTTGCTCGTGACTGGCCGCGAAGGATTTAAAAATAATTTTGCCTTCTTTCAGAAAACGATTTTTAATATCCCCTGAAGAATTGACGTTACCATGGAGGCCTTTGTTCGACATGGGAATGAAGATATTTGACAAGAGTCGAACACTCATTGGAATGTATCATTATTTGACGTGAGTACCTACAGTTTTTTTTTCGGGGAAAAGTTTCAATTAATATATTTTGTACAGTAAAGGGTCTTATTGAGGGAAACTCTCAATCGCATTTTTTATGATAATAATTTGACATTTGTTGTATGAATATATTGATTGACCGGGAATTTGGACCGGACAACTAAGTTAAGTGCTCAATTAGTCCTGGACTGCGAACAATAATAAATGGCCTTACTGCAAAACCGACCTAAATATGCCACCACTTTGTATATTACTTTTTCGAAAAGATTCTTCTATGCATCTACCTACACGGTCGATTGACTGACAAACTTGTCAATGTTACTGACAGATTGACACCAGGACCAGCGAGTTTACTGCCACCATTACGTTTAATTTTACCTGTATCTCCGAATACCATCGTTGCTATTGTATTGTTCTTAGATCTAAGCCCCGTGCGAGCACCACGGACCCCCTCAGTGTCATACGAGCATTCCTCTCGGGTAGCGGCCTAAGCGAAGCTCTCGATTTTTTCGGTTTCGGAGCCGAACAGAGTGACATGTAAACATTTATGTGAAATATCATGGGTTATATGCTGCGTGTAAATTGACATCGAGCAATGGTCTTTGAAATGTTGTTGGGCTCGTCATTATGAACAACTTTTACTATGGCGACATGCGGGGAAACGAAAAAAATGTTTTTCATTTTCATACAGAATTGACAAATTCTTGCCTCGCGAGATGATATTTTGTATGGGGATTGATTTTCTTTCTTTATTTCCCCACATTGTTGCCATAGTAAAAGTTGCTCGTGTTGACGAGCCCAACAACGTTTCTAAGACCATTGCTCGGGGTCCTTTTACACGCAGTATACACATAACTGTAAAGGCTAAACTATCTTGTACCTACTGCATACTCTTAATTATGGAAATTGCAAATTGTGTTACGTTATAGAATGAAATAAACATACATAAATCTGAATTATTAACATAGTAAATGAGCCCAACAGAATGACGGTCAAACGATTGACTATTTGCAATGACAAAAATGCAGTTTTCATTACATTGCATTTGGTTGTGGGATAGATTTTTCAAAGAAAAAAAAAAAAAATAATGAATGAGTCATTATCTCATGTCAAATTCCATTGAAGTAGGTTTAACCTTCCATGGTAAATGGTGCTAAGCTCACAAGGTCATATATACCTGTGGTGTCTTTTCAATTCTTCACGGTTAAGGTTTTTTTTTTAATTATGCTCACATATTAGGTGTAGGTACATTGGTACGGTTTCCGTCATCAAGGAATGTGGTTTTGGGCGTTTGCGGGCTCTGCGCCGTGAAGGGATTCCTAATGACTTTCATTTATTTTTTCAGATCTTTAGAATCATCGTATCTGACGTGCGTGAAATGCGCTAGACCGTGAGTATTGAAATTGTTGTATTTTAAGTAAACGATTTTGAACTTTAATGGGGAAGGTTCTTTGACGTTTTGCTGATAGATTTTCTGGATTAGAACTGTCATTACTGTCATACTTTCCAAACAAAGTGTGACAGTAATGACATTATGTGTGTATGATTCTTAGCCCGAAAATATGTCAGAAAAACGTCAAAGGAAATTCCCCATTAATAAGAGATTCAATATGTCTATAATACCAAAACCGAGGTGCAAAGACAATCTGCGAAAGGCTGCTGGCGGAATACCTATGTGTAAAATGTCATTTAAACTTATCATCTAGATGCCTACTTGAAAAAAAAATACTGTATTCCATTAGCTACGTATTATTTTAATTGTGGAATCCAAATTTTAATATTTCAAAAGGAATGGGAATTGAGTACACTTTGAAACTTAGTGTTTATAATCGATATTTTTTTTTCTAAAACATCATCAGCCACGTGACGTCCACTGCTGGACGAGGGCCTCTCCCAATTATTTCCATGGTAATTTACGGGGAAAGGTGGCAGGTGGGTTAGCCATAACGTTGCCACACAATTTACGAACTTTGTTACCAAATATTTAAAACCTCAAATTCCTATTGCAATAAATATCAAAGGAAAATATCAAAAGAGTCTACAAACCCTCTATAATCCTTCTTCCAGATACTTCGACCCATCAGCCACCAAGGAGATCCTAGCAGAATGCCTGCCGCAGATAATGCCTTGGTCTTCCGAATCCCATTTGATGTCTCAGATGTTGGTGTTCCTGCCGGTGTCGCTGCGACCTGCGCAGGCGCATCTCGGTCACGAACTGTGGCTCGATCAGTTCATGACGCTGTGGGACACGTGCAATAACTCCCATTGCGGTGTGGCGGTAAGAGATTTGTTTATAATTTTAAACAATGTTTTGTCAATATACCTACATTATTAACAGTGTTTTTCTGCTAATATACGTGCATTATTAACAAATCCTTTTTGACGATTACGTATCCACCACCTGACTAAACATTAAACGGACGTTCTTAATATATTTAAAATATTGTATTACACAACAATCACGATTTCGACATTCGTAAATCCTAAAATAATATAAATTTGTTGAAGTTATTTTCTAACGATGAATGTTTGATACGAAAACACAATATTTTACACAATTCCCATTAAATATAGATTTTTTTACGATGTTGCAACAAAGCCGATTCATGGTTCGCTTTTTATTAAAAATAGGTAGAGTTGTTGCTCAAGGATAAAGGTGTATCATGACAATTGACTACATTTTCGAAAAATCGAATACTTTTGAGTTGTTGCTTCAATTGTTGATTCTCATTTAATTACTATACATTGTTTGTATGAAAACTGCTACACACTGCTACACAAAATACTTTCGTAATAACAAATCGAATAACGCAAGATTTGGAGTTGGGAAATCGATACTGTTCTAATCAAATTCGACCACGTTACAAAAAGCACTGGGCGTATCAGGTTGACATCGGTCAAAAAGGAATTACTAAATTTGCCAGAGTATAATAACTGATGAAAAAGACATTTTTTGTAAAATTCACATTGCTGTTTTTTTCAAAAGATGACGCTAAGGTGTAATGTTCTATGTCGATCATCAATCAAACCCTCTTTGACCGAAACATCTTGCAAAAACTTCAATCAATATTGAAAGAAATGTCACGTCATACATAGTTGTAAGCGTCTGATTGACAATCGACACAGAAACTAGTAGCGACCTCTATGTCATAGAGGAAAATGAGTTTAACCCCTTTTTAACATTAATTGATTTTAGACTATATTTCAACGGGCTAAGGTTCAAAATTAAACGAGATCTATATTCCCTCGGCATGGTAAAGTGTGTTAATGTTGTTTTATTTTTTTAATTTAATTTTGTAATTATCTGCTTTTTTGTTTTTTGTTCTTTCTTTTTGTTGCTTTTGTATGTCTTTTCTTCTTTATGTTACGTGTGTTTGCGGCACCACCGCCATAATTATGAAAATAAAAATCCTTTTCTTTCTTACTTTCGTTCTTTCTAAAGGGTTCAAAATGCCTTCTTTCTTTGTGTTTAGTACCTGATGCAGTTGTTCGCGTCACTAACGAAGCGCAACCCGGGCTCAGTGGACTGGACACCGCACGTGCCGAAGATGTTCAGTAGGTTCATGCACGCCATCAACCTGCCAGTCAGCTACAAGGACATGCAGTCGAGCAGAGGGAATTTGTTAGGTAAATGTTTTTGAAGTGAAACTTTTATTGCATCGTCTCAAACTTTTTCGTCTGTGTGTTGCATGTCGCGTGACGGTCGGCCGCGGAGTAGGGAGTTTCACTTTTACCGTGGTTTTGTAAAACCACACAACTTTTTTTTTTATTGACAGGTAGAAACAGATGTAGAAACAGGAGTAGGGTGTGCTGCTCTGATAAGTTCTTTGAACATATGTTATGCGATCACTTGGCGGTATGGTTTAATTTGGTGGGCCAAGTTACCACCAGATTAGAAGGGTTATTCAAACATTGCAATGCTGTAGTCGTTAAGTGTGGCCAGGATATAATTACACTTTACTTTACATTACATATAACAATTATCAGGAAACTTCCAATTCATATCGGAAGTGCGTTAGCCAGTGAGTATTTTTTTTTAAATGAATAAAAAATACACTTCACGAATTTTGATCCCAAAGCGGGATAGGCAGAGGTACTTGTTGTAAATGAAAGCAGAAACATCCCAAATATTAACTTCAATCACATCCGCACATTTTGAAAGTTTTCTGATATCTGTTATATTTACGGAATTATGCCCTAGCCTACACCTTGTATATTTTTCCTTTCTATACCGTCATCCCCCCCTCCCCTGGGATCTAGCTCAGTCGTAATTGTTTCAGCTCTAGTCTATTCTTGCTGTAGATCCTAGCTTTGACAGAAGTCACAGTGGTGAGAAAGGGGATTATCCCGGTACCCCGTAATTTCATACACTCCGTATGACTATAATACTGTTTTCACAGACACAAAAAACATGGCTACGTGGATTGTGTGGACGATATCTCCTGATGGATTGATATTGCGTCATCTGAGGAACTTCTTGTCGGGCATCGAGAGCTACTTGCACAGCGCCAACGCCGGCCGCTGGTCCTACAGGCTCAGGGAGCTGCTTAGGAATCTCTCTAAGGAGTTTATTAACAGGTCAGCTTGATTATTATCTGTCTAATTTTAGTAATTGGGCTATATTATGACTAAATTAAATTACTAGTTAATTATGATGATCATTAATAGTCTCGGTAATGATATAATAGGACGACATTTTATTTACACCAGAAATTGTGTTGTTGTGAGTAGCCTATAATTAAGGCAACATATTATAACCCTACCCTCTTGTTTTTTATAACATTATTTTTGTATGTGTGTGTCTTGTTGGCTATCCTTAAATAAGTAAATAAATAAATAAACCCTTTCTTTGACTGTCTATATAGTAGTTAATGATAACAGCCGAGTGTACACGAAAGTGTTGAGTTTTAAGAATTTACCGTAACTTTCATATTCCAGAGTGCGACGGGAACGAAACAAGAAGTTCAAAAACTCATGGGAGAACCAGTCGCCAGAATCTCACAAGCTACGCGACGAAGACATCACGGAATTCGTCGAGATACTCATTCAGCCGACACTGTTGGCCGTCCACAGCCGCAACGGCTCGGTAGATGTCGCCACTGCGCTACAAAATTTGGCTACTCTAAGGCCAGCTATAGTTGTACCGCCTTTACTAGAAAGGCTCAGAACGTCATTGGAATCTCTCACGGAACCTCACAGGGTAACGGCGGCAATGACCGCCGTCGCCGCCGTCGCCAGGCCAATGCTTCGTGGCGCCGAAGCCGGATATCCGGAAGGACCAACGCACGTTGTACCCCTGCTAATGGGCGCCTTACCCGGCTTAGACCCTAACGACATTAAAAAGACACTCATCACACTACACTTCGTTCTCATATTCAGCTGGATGGTGCCTTACATCGACTGCAGCTCGGCAACCGAACACTGGGACGATCTCACCGAAGAGGAGATCTTGACGTGCGAATCTACCGCCGGCTTCGAAGACTTCGTGTTGCTGTTCCTCGAAAGGCTGTTCAGAATAGTCGAGTCGAGTATATTAGAGAACGTTAGACACGAGACAAAGGAATCTGATAATTTGAGGAGTAAAACGGAATCTGTGATAGATACTGCCGTGTCGTCGGCGGCCACGGCTGTACTCATGCAATGTTCGCCGAAAATATTCGCCGAAGCGTTGAGAAAGTTCAAAAGCTTCGCACTTAACACGACGTTCGAGACAAGCGTCGCTGGCAGTATTATAGGCGGGTTACTTCGCGTATTCGCAAGAATCGACCCCGAGGCCACATTGGCCGCCTTCGTACCGCAACTCTGCGACGAATTGGAGGATCTTCTGTCCACTGATGAAACGTTACACGAGGAGATACCACCCAGAGATCTTCTGTACCGACTCCTTCTACTCTCGCACGCGGTCGAGTCCCACGGGAACGTGCTGCTGAAATACATGCCCCGGATTACTAGGGTGCTGGACAGAGCGCTGAAATTGCACGCGAAAGACGCCATTATACGGGCGTGCGACATTTTGGGTCACGTGATAACAACACTGGGCGTCGTCCAGTTGAACGAGTTCCGTTCTTGCAACAAAGACTACTCGAAAGCGCCCAAAGAATGGCTGCCAGTCCGCGAATGGGGACGCGGATGTCCGATGAAGGAGGCTAACTTCTCCTGGCATATTCCTAATGAAGAAGAAGTGAAGTGCGCGCAAGATTTGCTAGACAAATATGGGAAGCCTGAGATTAAACGATTGGAGCAATGGATTACCGGGGAGAGAGATATGTGCAAGAAGAGGCGGTTGAGATGTTTGTTCATTATAAACGCGCTGGCGTGCAGCAGTACGCTTTTGCCGCCGCCTGACGAACCGCCAGTGCAATTGTGAGTATGGAATTTAGTTTTTTATTTATATCAGCCTACGCCAACCTGTGACAAATTTACGATCTATACGTCTCTATAGATTTTTTCTATTCTCATAGTTTCGTTTCAGTTAAATGTGTGTATTTGTGACGTAATTTGTGTGTTTAGTAAGAAAGGTCACTACAACATGTGGCTCAAATATCATGCTGCAGGATGAATGCGAAAGCCAAAGTCTACTTACTGGTTCCCGTTAGCCGTGTGGTGACGGCGAATCGAATACATTTGTCACCACCCCAGCCCAACTTGTCCCGTCATGGGGGTCGTAAGAGGCGACCAAGGGAGCTCTCCAGAGAACGGGCAGCAGCGCTCTCTGTGAGTT
>SJJU01010037.1:0-20374 GCA_012932125.1 Conopomorpha cramerella | reverse complement strand
ATGAACAAGCGTTTGACCACCATCCTGCCTGATGTTAAGTAGCGATGTGGTAATCCTAAACTGAAAAAATTAAAATAAAATAAATACACTTACACACATACTTGCTAAAGCAAGTACCCACGGTTCACGCGCGCGTATTTAACCCAACGTGACAGGGGGTGAGCCCATCGCCGTTATAGGGTTCACACACCTTGTGGTATGCGGGTTTCATTACGATGTTGTCCTTCACCGTACGAGCGTTGCGTTGCGTACATAGGCTCTGAAAAGGAGTCCCATTGGTACACGTCCAGTAGCCGGACTCGAACCCGGGACCTCCCGGTTACAAGTCAAGTATCCAACCAACTGGACCACAGACGCTCTAAACTGAAGTTTAGAATAAAACGAGACACAAATATAAAAGCTATCTTCTGCCCTTTATTGCGTATCCAATACTTGGATCTGCTACATTAGGGTATAAATTATTCTTCATACGTTTTGGTGGAAAAGAGACAGACTGATTAAATGTAATAGGAATATTAAGAAATGTATTCTTAATATTGCTATTGCTTTTATTTCATGACTAGCTTTCCGCCCGCGGCTTCGCCCGCGTGGACTTCGGTTATATTGCAAGGGAATATTTTTGTTTTCCCTCGGGAATATCAATTTTTGTCGGGTACTTTTTATTACCCTATTATTTAAACCGGTTTTCTAACTACACGTCGGCAAAATTTCAAAGCAATCGGTTCAGTAGTTACGGCGTGAAAGCGGAACAAACAAACTTACTTACCCATTTATAATATTAGTAAGGTGTTCGTTGTATTGGCTGTATTTTTATCTAAAATGGAAGTGTCGTTGATTGTCAGAAAATTTGAAGGTGCTACAAAGCCTTCATGACTGGTTGTGTTTGCTCTAAGTTTTTCACGCTACCTTACTCTCATATGGTGAAGAAAAACTGATGGAATCGATGAAAGGCATACCATATCATTTTACTTTTTTGGGAATTTACCAAGTGCTGCTGCCTACCACTAATTGGGATTAAAATTCGTGAACTGTACTCATAACGCACTAGTGCGTACCGCCAGGATGTGGAACGACTTGCCGGAGTTTGTGTTTCCTGCGCAGTACAGTTTGAAGGTCTTCAAGTCGCGGGTGAATAGGTACCTACTGAACAAGTGTGCTCCATCGTAGACCACATCGCTGCTTAACATCAGGCAGGATGGTGGTCAAACGCTTGTTCATAGTGATTAAAAATATTTTTTTTTTAGTTTGTCACGTACTTCCTAGGCGTCGTCTATTGTAAGAATTAAATCTGGTCTGCACTAGGCGACCTTAAAACTAACTTGAGTATTGCTTGGTTCACGTATCAGAATACGGGCCTAATTCTATTAAAGTAAAAGATTCAGATAAAAATCTGCATTCCTCATTCTCCAAGAAAAATCGTACAACAACGTGAAACGTCAACCGCGACTTTCGACTCTGTTGCCAGCGACGATATCTCTGGCATAATGCCTGAAAAGGGTGAAAGCCAAACAAAAAACTTTTCAGCCTGAACATTCCCCTCTCAAATATCACAAAGGGAGCGTGAGTCAAGGTAAGCTATACAACTATCAGTGCTGTGAGCTGGCGTCGCGTGTGCACTCTTACGTAGTGTAGTTCAGCTTGCTGTGACGACGTGCGGCTTAGCTAAGTCTCCCCAGTACAGTCATGTACAAGGTGAGCTATACAGTTCGCAGTGTGAGCTGAGCTGACGTCGCGTGTGCGCTCTTACGTAGTGTAGTTCAGTTTACTGTGACGACGTGCGGCTTAGCTAAGCCTCCCCAGTACAGTCGTGTACAAGGTGAGCTGTACAGTGCGCAGTGTGAGCTGAGCTGGCGTCGCGTGTGCGCTCTTACGCAGTGTAGCTCAGTTCACTATGTTGTGAGACTCTTTCCTTATAAATTCTTATGAAGAACTGACCGTTACTGTCTTTTCATCTCAATTCCAAACCTTAAGCCATTCATAGCGAAACTACAATATTATTTCACGTTGAATGACGAATCTTCGAAGAAGTCAGTTGGACTACGCTATTCATTGAACTATTTATGTTAAAAGATAAATCTTTCATTGAACTATTTATGTTAAAAGATAAAAAAGATAAAGCTTTAATGGAGCGTCTGTGGTCCAGTTGGTCGGACCCTTGACTTGTAACCGGGAGGTCCCGGGTTCGAGTCCGGCTACTGGACGTGTACCAATGGGACTCTTTTTCAGAACCTATGTACGCAACGCAACGCTCGTACGGTGAAGGACAACATCGTGATGAAACCCGCACACCACAAGGTGTGTGAACCCTATAACGGCGAATGGGCTCACCCCCTGTCACGTTGGGTTAAATACGCTTGGTGAACCGTGGGTACTTGCTTTAGCAAGTGCCTCTGCCTACCCCTCTTTGGGATTAAAGGCGTGAAGTGTATTTTTTTTTTATAAATCTTTGACCATTCTGTACCAATCTAATTGTCAATTAATCTTTGACAATTAGATTACTCTTTGACCAGTCTCTAGTGGCGGTCACTCGGGCTCTCTTGTTTCTTGTGAATGAATTAACATTTTTTTTTCTTTCCGGCCTTGTTTAAACGATTTAATTGTTGTTTTCTTAGCTCGATATTTTCCTGCTGACTTTAGGCGGGCAAGTCAACCGGAAAGGGTGATTGTTGCGTTTGAATTTCGAACGACATAATTTGCTTTGTGATATTTTGGCAAATGTTCGATTTATTAGTTGTCTGTCGTTTAGTTACCATATGAAGGGTACAGACAAAGAACAGAGAATGTCCTAATCAGTTGATTTTAGGAAATACACATTCAAAAGTTTGAAAGTCACGGACATTCCTAGTTTTTTCCTATCAACCAAAAACAAATCCTTCTTTTTTGAGCTATATAGTTGTTTTCTTTAAAAGCTAATGATTTGGAATCAAAGTACCATAGATAATAAGTTTCTTCATAACTTAATAGGTAGCTTAATAAGGTAACTTGGCTTTACGAAATACAGGTATACCTACCTACGTATCTACTCACCCACAAAACACAGGACCTTCTTGGCCTATGTCGTGAGTAAAACAAAAAAGGATCTAGCAATAACTCTATTATTGGGTCGAATAACCAAAATACCGGAACCGATTTCAGTACACGGCACCGTTCTCGAAGTTGTTCAAAAATATGTATACCTTGGGCAAACATTGCAGTTGGGTAGAAACAACTTCGAGGACGAGGTAAACAGAAGAATTCAGCTGGGTTGGGCAGCATTTGGGAAGTTACGTCGAGTCTTAACATCATCGATCCCAGAGTGCCTGAAGACAAAAGTCTTCAATCAGTGTGTCCTACCTGTAATGACATACGGAGCTGAGACGTGGACACTGACGGCAATTCTGTACTCCCACTTTCAGTGCAGTGGACAGGTATGGGCTGATGATGCTGATGATGATGATGAACCAAAATACTAAGGTAGGCAGTGTCTTTTTGCCTATATGGCGTGCACGCCACTGCTGTTCATTCGTGGCCGCCACACTAGGACTTTCAGACCGCGTCGGTCATCGCTCCTCTCCGAGATATGTGCTCGATTTTGAGCCTTCCACCTTTTTTTTTTTTATCGTGGGGAAATCCGTTATGGATACCCCACCGCTGTGTGATACATTTTGTTAGGGAAGACCCATTTTTTAGATCGATTTTGAACGTCTAACTCTACTAAGATACTAATAGTCATCATCATCATCATCATCAGCCCATACTTGTCCACTGCTGGACATAGGCCTCTCCAATTGCACGCCACTTTGATCTGTTTTCGGCTTCTCGCATCCAGCTTCTGCCAGCCATCTTGCGTATATCATCAGTCCACCTTGCCTGATACTAATAGTGATAACTGTAAATATCTGTTCCCATAGTTGTATAAACCCTGTATAGGACAAAATATTAATTTTATCCCGAAATGTTAATTTCTAAAATACAACGCTAAATTAAAAAAAAAAACGTTGACTAGAAAAACCCCGCCCATGATACCAAAAAAACTTTCCTCAAGGAGCATTATGTTAAAAACGAAAAAAAAAATTACCTCTTCATGTAAAGTGGCAATTGGCATTTCTTTTTGGTTTTTGACATAGGGTTCCTTAGGGAAAGCTATTAAGAATCATGGGCTGCGTGACAATCTCGAATTTCGGTAACGTTTTGACGTGACAACGTTTAATAATACATTACGAAAAAGATGACGTCATTGTCCCGTTCCGCAAGCGAGTGTACTACTACTACTTACTGCAGGCCTAGCACGCGCCTCAAGAAAGATATGACATAGAACAAATACGCGCTCTGATTGGCTGTTATGTCACGCTTTGTGCGACTCAGCTAGTTTCAACAAATCGCAGCTCGTTATATGTCTTGTCACTTCTTTCTTGGAGCGCTGTGCTAGGGGGGCTGATTGGCTGTTATGTCACGCTTTGTGCGACTCAGCTAGTTTCAACAAATCGCAGCTCGCTATATGTCTTGTCACTTATTTCTTGGAACGCTGTGCTAGGGGGGCTGCAATGTTTGTCGTTGTCACGTCAGACTACCATTCGTAAACAGAGTTAACAGACAACCATTTTTTTTTATTTGACTTTTTTATAATAATTCAGTAAACACTTCAATGTTGATATTCATTAAATATCGTTATCTTTATCTTTAAACGAGCAATTCTTGTATATATATATATATATATATAATTGGAATCTCGGAAACGGCTGCACCGATTTTCATGAAATTTGGTATGTAGAGGGATTTGGGGCCGATAAATCGATCTAGCTAGGTTTAATTTTTAGAAAACATCTTTCCAACCGTGTTTTCGGGCATGAAAAATTGCTCAAATTGTTAATACGACTCTTACTGACATCTATTGCCGAGTAGTAATACTATGCTATAGGTAGGATGGTGCGGGGGACGTTTTGGTTTTGAAGTAACTAGAGATGGGGTTATGAAAAAATCGAAGGAAAGTAATCGATGTTTTTACTTGTTCGATAAGGTTTATATCGGAGACAAAATCGATTCTGAAAATTTAATCTGCTCTACACTTTTTACACACTATAAAATTCCAAAAAACTAGGTTTACAAAAATAAAAATAATAATCGAGCGAAGATCGGTCGTCCAGGTACTAATTTTATATTGTAATACCATCAATCTATGTCGAGGTTTAATATTTATTGTGTCGCGCCTGTCCCGTCAAATTAATTTAGCAAAATACAATGCTGTTTATCGGTGATGAAATATGATAGGATAAATCGTTTCTGTGACCTGTTTTTCCGAGCTCTTGTACGATAATTTAATAGCACAATCTTCCTTGATAATCGGTTTCTCGATGGAAAAAAAAACATGATTTAATCATTTATCAGACGGTTCTGTTTTTAATCGATCTAATATATAAAATTTCCATGGCACAATGTTAGTTACCGCACTCCTCCGAAACGGCTTTACCGATTTTTACCAATTTTTTACCATCTGTATTCTCCCAATACACGGGGTTTTGTACCCCGCAAATTATTATGGCAATGTTTGCTGGGATAGCTACTCTACGTTTACCTACATATATACAAAAAAAAAAAAAATGGCGTTCGTTAGTCTCGCTAAAACTCGAGAACGACTGAAGAGATTTGGCAAATTTTGGTCTTGAATCACACGTGGAAGTCCAGGGACGGTTTAAAAGGTGTATTTCCTCCAATACGCGGGTACAAAAGTGACTTCCTATGGCAAAACAAATGTTTGTTGCGACACCTATTTCCTACTAAAAATATAATCATTATCAAGTTTGGATGGATGTTTGTTACTCTTTCATGCAAAACTTTTGAGACTTAAAAATAAAGCATAATATAAAACAAAAATGCCTCCTTTATCTAAAATCACTCTATGCATCAAATAAACCGCATCAAAATCCGTTGTGTAGTTTTAAAGATTTAAGCATACAAATTTTTTTTATAAATAAATATTTTGCAACAACACACATTGCTTTCATCCCATGGTAAGTAGCTACAGCACTTGTGTTATGGAATTCAGACAACGAAATATACTTACTTAAATACATACATATTTCGAGGGTGAACAAGTGTGCTCCATCGTAGACCACATCGCTGCTTAACATCAGGCAGGATGGTGATCAAACGCTTGTTCATAGTGATTAAAAATAAATAAAAAGTTTATTCAGACTAAAAGTTGGCAACTTGTAACTCTTCAGTTGTAGCGTTGCAAGTTGCTGGCTAGTTTGCTAGTTAATAGTTGAAGAATGACAATATGAGCTTCCGCCGAAAATTTAATAGCTTAATCTTCTTCGGCTTTCGCTTACATTGTCATTCTTCCTTATTATGGTATTTAGTGGCCGAAGGGTCATAGTTCTTTTTATTTTTTTTTTATTATCACTATGAACAAGCGTTTGATGGTTGCGCACGTGAGTGTATTTATGTACAAACAAGTTTACCCAAGTATGCTCCTCTATAACAAGTTATGATCCAGGGAAGAGATAACACACACCGGCACATATCAAATAATATGTTATTTCACGCCCCACCCTGTATAATATCGACGTGCAGAGAAATTCCTTTCTGTCCTGTTTCAGTGGTAATCAGCCGGGAGTGGCTTTATTTATTCAGGCTCTTAATAAGATTTCAGCTTTCCAACAGAAGATAATTGGATGGTCTGAGTAGAAATACTAATGGCGTATCTTTTGTGTGTACAAGAATAGAGGAAAATCAAATCTAAATAAAGTTAATGTGATTTCTTAAAAATAAATAATTTCTCGCCTAAATCCTAATTCAGGCAACCTAACTTAGGCACAGGCTCTTTTCACAGGCCCACCGTTCATTTTATGTTAAGCTTATATATAATTGTAAAAAAATACATTTCACGTCTTTGAATAAGGAATTTTCTTTGACGTGTTTCTGACAGATTTTTGGGTTTAGAACTGTCATTACTGTCATATTTTCAAAACAAAGTTCAAACGTCAAAGAATATTCCCGATTATAATTTCATAGAAAAAGAAATCGATTTCAACCAGTACTAAACACCCACCCTTAGGTATACATTAGACGCTCATGCAAGCGTCATTCGATTTCATCAGTCATGATTTATGGAATTACTACTAATACTAATTCAAGCATCATTCACTATATTAGACGATAGGAAATCCGTCAATTACAATCATGACTGTGGTAAAACTGTGATCAAATCGTATCGTCTAATGTCTGCCTTAGGTTATTTTAAAGTTCCCCTTGATTATTAAGTTGTACCATCATCAAGTGTTGTCCTATACCTGGCGGAAGCTTTTTCTTTATCACTATGAACAAGCGTTTGACCACCATCCTGCCTGATGTTAAGCAGCGATGTGGTCTACGATGGAGAACACTTGTTCATTAGGGACCTATTCACCCCAGTGACTTGAAGACCTTCAGACTGTACTGCGCAGGAAACACAGACTCCGGCAAGTCGGTGTTATGAAAACGAAAAGTACACCAAACCGAAGATTATGTGTGAAAATATGTACGTATATTAATGTAGATAAAGCGAAAGGGGTATGTCAGGATCGTGACAAGTGAAGATCTGTAGTCTCTGCCTACACCTCTGAGAGACAGGCGTGAAGTGTATGTTTAGGGCGTTGAATATTCCACATTATTTTTACTTCGTGTACCCTATAACGGCGATGGGCTCCCCCCCTGTCACGTTGGGTTAAATACGCTTGGTGAACCGTGGGTACTTGCTTTAGCAAGTGCCTCTGCCTACCCCTCTTTGGGATTAAAGGCGTGAAGTGTATTTTATTTTTACTTCGTCACCAAATTCGTTACAGTACATTCAGTAATCTATTATAGAGGACGGTTGACCAGCATCAAAAGTCCCCGACGAAATTTCATATTACAACCGAGAGGAAATGAATACCACGCCACCGGAAAGCCTTTAAAAGCGTAATCGCGGTTTATAGGATATAAAGGACCCTGATGTAACGGTCTTTTCATCCGCCCGCCCGCCCTCGGTAATATTAATTCTCGTCGACGTTGTACGGTGGGTCAGAACGCTACGTTACAACTTGTGTACGCCAGTGGCGTGCACTGGCTTTTACGACAAGGTACGCAGAAATCCCCACGAATTTACACATATGTATAAATAACTTGTCTTTACGAAATACCTACCTACCTATCTACTCACCCACAAAACACACACACTAAGGTAGGCAGTGTCTTTTTGCCTATATGGTATGCACGCCACTGGTGTACACCATGCATCATAACGCGAAACGCCAGGATGTTTAATGGCTTGCCAGAGTCTGTGTTTCCTGCACAGTATAGTCTGGAGGTTTTCAAGTGGGACAACTGTGCTCCATAGACCACATCGCTGCTTAACCCATTAACGCCCAGGTGCATACTTAGGGCCTTACCAATAATGGCGGAATTGCTATTTCTAAGATATACAAAGCTCAACTTAACTTGTCAGTTGTATGTCAAATACGGAATAACCAGTTCAAGTAGACCTGTAATAACCGTTGTGTAAGTGACGTTTATTGGTAAGGGGGTTACTCTTTACTTAGTTTTGACTTTTGTTACCAAGTAATAGAGTTTAAAATAACTTATCAGTCCCCGAGTACGGTGGGTGCTAATGTGTTAGCATCAGCCAGGATGGTGATCAAACGCTTGTTCACTGTGTTTAAAAAAAAGGTGCGAAAGCATCTATCAAATAAGGACATTTGTCTGATTGAATTTGAGCTTATTTCTATGTATACACATAACCAACGGAGCCTGTGATTTCTGTCATTTGGGGTGAAATTCCTATAATCGCCACGCTTGGTAGGCGTGTTGGCGATCGCAGTTTTGTTGTGGTTTAACTCACAGATAGCGCTGCTGCCCGTTCTCTGGAGAGCTCCCCCTCGGTCGCCCCTTACGCGCATGGTGGGAAAAAAAGTTGGACTGGGATGGTGACAAATCGCATAGTTAGAACAAAAAGGACCTAATACGAAACATGCCGATTTTGTAATGTAAGTTTTGTATCTTTTGTGTTAAGGTTCAATTTCATAAAATGACATATTTTGTTTGTGTCACTTTTTTTATGTGCGAAATGTCTCAGCTAGGTTTGGGGTCAGATAACTAGTAGTGTGTGATTTATATATTTACTAGTGGACTCAGATGTTGTCCTGTCTTAACTATTAATATTAACATCTAGGGTGGCCTGTGCCCAGCAGTTGATGTCATTTTTTTCTTTCATAAGAACCTTCTGCTGTCATTAATAATCACAACAAAGAAAGAATTAGCGAAATCGGTCCACCCGTTCCGGAGTTATGCCGTGACAACGAAAAGAGGCTTTGATTTTTATATATAAGACTAGCTGTCCCGGCAAACATTTGTTTTGCCATAATAAGTCGCCTTTGTACCCCGTGTATTGGGAGAAATACAACTGGTAGACGCATAAAAAATAGATAGTAGCCGATTCTCAGACTTACTGAATACGCATATAAAATTTGGTAAAAATCGGTCAAGCCGTTTCGGAGGAGTATGGCAACGAAAACTGTGACACGAGAATTTTATATATTAGATTATACCATAGCCGTATGGTGACAGCGAATGGAATACGTGTGTCACCATCCCAGACCAACTTTTCCTATCATGGGGGTCGTAAAAGGCGACCGAGGGGACTCTCCAGAGGACGGGCAACAGCGCTCTCTGACCGCAACACCACTGCGATCGCCAACTCGCCCGCCAAGCGCGGCGTATATTGGCATTTCACCTCAAATTACGAAAATCATTGGGGTAGACCGTCGCCCAGCAGTGTACGTTATGTGGTTGATGATGATCCCATAAATCCATCCCGCTCGTCATTAAATAGAATTAACATAAATAGTTAGTGTGCTTTTATTACTCATTTTGGGGTCAGACTGGCCGTGTTCCCTTCGAGCTTGCCTTCCATTATTGCTGCGTTTCATGTCTGACCTACTTGAGAATTGGGGGGTGTTTATTTAGGAGTTCCTCCGACTTTAATCGCTGTTAATTCGTTGAGGGGGGCGGGGGGTTAATAATGGTAAAAGGTTAGTCAACTGCAGTTAGCGGACCCCACAGACGTAATCCAATCTCAAGTATGAATATTAATTGAGTATTAATTAGCAGTGGCGTGCACACCATATAGGCAAAAAGACACTGCCTACCTTAGTATTTTTGCTTCCCGACCTAATAATAGAGTTATTGCTAGATCTTGTTTTGTTATTCTCACGACATAGGCTAACGAAGGTCCTGTATTTTGTGAGTGAGTAGATAGATACCTATATATCGTAAAGACAAGTTACCTATACATAGGTGTCAATCCTTCGGGATTACTGCCTAACTTGTCATAAAAGCCAGTGCACGCCACTGAGAATTAGTATACCTAATTCCTTATTTTCACTTTCTCTGCGTCAATAATAGCGTCTGTGGTCCAGTTGGTCGGATACTTGACTTATAACCGGGAGGTCACGGGTTCGAGTCCGGCTACTGGACGTGTACCAATGGGACTCTTTTTCAGAGCCTATGTACGCAACGCAACGCTCGTACGGTGAAGGACAACATCGTGATGAAACCCGCGCACCACAGGTGTGTGATCTATATGACGGCGATGGGCTCACCCCCTGTCACGTTGGGGTAAGTACGTTTAGTGAACCGTGGGCATTTGCTTTAGCAAGTGCCTCTGCCTACCCCGCTTTGAGATTATAAGGCGTGAAGTGTATTTATTTATTATTAAGGCGTGCGCGTTTCCTTTAAAAATCTATCAATAAACTTCGGTTTTTTTACTAGCTACAATGATGCTTTAGGAAGGTTGATATGCGTAATACATACATACAAAGCAGAGAAACAATGTTTGTCGGGCAACTACTAATATTATTAAAGAGAAAGTTATTTTATTTTATAACTCAATATTGTTCCCCGGGAATATAAGCTGGAGCTTGTCTTTATTTTATTTTCTATCTAATATCTAATTTTATTTTATTTTTGTATGAATGTGTGTAACGAGTAAACTCAAAAACAACTGGACGGATTTAGATAATTCTTTCACCGTTAATGCTACATTATCCCCGAATAACATAGACTATGTTTTATCCCCGTTATCCCACGGGATGAAAAAAAAACGCTATACATATATATAAAAAAAAATACACGGATGAAATCGCGGGTCATATCCTAGTATAACTATACCACCTGTATACCGAGCCATCATATCATATTTCAGAATGAGAACCATCGCCCACACTTTTCCAAATGTCCCATTCCTATATGTGGCAGTTACCTGATTCTGCTATTCATTCCGAGCGTAGTATCATCGAAATTACCGTAGCGCATATCTATCTCTCTCTCACACCGCAGCGGGAAGAGCGAGAGAGCTAGACGCTTGCCGAGCGCCTTGCTGAAGATTCATGGCGTCGCGGATTGCAGTGCAAGAGAACTGCAAAGGTAGCTTCTGGCACTCGGCCAGGTAACCGCCATTTTCATGTTTTCATGGGTCCAAGATTTATATCTGTTTTTGAAACATGAGCATTGACAACCGTGCAAAACATACGACTGTAGCGAAAGCGTGTCGTATTGAAATCTACAACCAAATATATAGAATAAAACAAAGTCGCCTCCCGCTGTCTGCCCCTATGGATCTTTAAAGCTACGCAACGGAAAACATTGTTTAAAAAGTTGTTATGTTTTTAACTCCCGACGCAAAAAGAGGGGTGTTATGAGTTTCACGTGTCTATCTGTGGCATCATAGCTCCCGAACAAATGAAGATTTCAATTTAGTTTTTTTTTGTATTACAAGTGTTTTACGGGCGAGTGTTCTTAGTTATATTTGATCGATATCTGGTCACCCACTCAAAAGTTATGGGGGCTGAAAGTGGGGAAGAAAAATGTAACTTGAATAAATATGTCCAAGTGAGGTATTAAATGAAAGAACAAGACACGTATCTTTAGAATCTGTTCATTAAATTATAATTGGATAATTTGTTCAAAAGTTATGAGGGTTGAAAGTAGGGAAAAAAGTTGACTTTATAAGAATATGTTCAAGTGGGGTATCAAATGAAAGGGCACGACACGAATATTTAAAATCGGGGGGTTTTTATTTGCATTTTTGACATAATTTATTATTGTCTACTGGTTTACTTACAAATACTTAAATAAGACATCTAGTAATATAAATATTTAAACTTCCTAAATAATAGTATGCGTAGAAATGCGGTCATTGCGGAGCATGAAAGGCGTGACATTGAATGACAGGATAGGGAATAGTGTTATAGGAGAAAGTTGCGGTTTGAAGGAAGACGTTGCAGTTTGAAGAAGTTTGGGCATATGGAGAGAATGGATGAAAGTCGATTGACGAAAGAGATTTATATGGGTGATGTAATGGGCCGGGTGAGTAGAGGTCGCCCCAGAAAGGACATATAAAGACCAGATTGGTGATGTCCTGACCGAAGGTGGCGTGAAAAGTACTCGAAACCGGAGGTCATGTATGAAAAGATGTATGAATGTAGATGAAGCGAAAGGGGTATGTCAGGACCGTGACAAATGGAGATATGTAGTCTCTGCCTACCCCTCTGGGAGACAGGCGTGAAGTGTATGTATGTAAATAATAGTAGTAACTAAGTGGCTGGTGGAGGCTGCAGACATGGACCTGAAGAGATGCCTGTCTGCAGCTTCTACTAGGTACCTTAAACATTCCAATGTCAGAAAATGACTTCTAAGTTGTAACTAAACCTATTATATTATAAGAACTTAACTGTACACTTCGAACGCAATAAACATTTTGTATTTGATTTAGATGTGGTTTTCTTTAATAGATACAGTGATTCTTGAGGTTTTCATGAATGTGATAGCAGAGAAAAACTGTCAATAATTTGGATACAATAGCAAAAAAAGGGTTACCAGGTCAGTAGTATATACAACAAATTTTCCTCCCGCTGTCTGTCCCTATGTATGCTTCGATCTTTAAAGCTACGCAATGGAATTTTATGCGGCTTTCTTTAGTTCATAATGTAATTCTTGACGAAGGTTTTAATGGATGTGATAGCAGAGAAACACTGTTAATAATGTAGGTGTATTAGCAAAACAACGTTTTCCGGGTTAGCTAGTACATAGTACAAAACAAACCCTCTAACGGCGATGGGCTCACCCCCTGTCACGTTGGGTTAAATACTCTTGGTGAACCGTGGGCATTTGCTTATTAAGCAAGTGCCTCTGCCTACCCCGCTTTGGGATTAAAAGGCGTGAAGTGTATTTATTTATTTTTTTATAAAACAAAGTCGCGTCCCGCTGTCTGTCCCTATGTATGCGTAGATCGTTAAAGATATATGAAACGGGGTTTCATGCGGTTTTATTTTGTAGATAGTATAGTTAAGGGGCGGGTTATAGGTATTATCAATACATATTATAAAACGAAGTCGCCTCCCACTTTCTGTCCCTCTGTATGGTTATATCTTTAAAACTACGCAACGCATTTTGATGCGGTTTGACGAATGTTTCTTGAGGAAGGTTTATATGTATGATACATGCATATACTAGCAGAGAAACACTGTTAATAATGTGTACTGGCAAAACAATGTTTGCCGGATCAACTGGTACATGAACATAGTAGCAGAGAAACACACATATTGAAAAAGCTTTGTTTTCCGGGTCATCTCGTAATATTGTAAATAGGAAAGATTTGTTTGTTGTTTGGACAATTATTTTATGGTTAGGAAGCTACACTATCCCCGGTGAACATAACCTGTGTTCACTTCAATTTTAACCCGAAATTACATACATACATACACTTCACGCCTGTCTCCCAGAGGGGTAGGCAGAGACTACAGATCTCCATTTTTCACGGTCCTGACATACCCCTGGAGAGAATGGATGAAAGTCGATTGACGAAAGAGATTTATATGGGTGATGTAATGCGCCGGGTGAGTAGAGGTCGCCCCAGAAGAACATATACAGACCAAATTGGTGATGTCCTGTCCGAAGGTGGCGTGAAAAGTACTCGAAACCGGAGGTCACGTATGAAAAGATGTATGAATGTAAATTGTCACGGGAACGCAAAAAAACGAGAGTAACTCCACAACGTAAAGCTAGTACGAAATAAACTTGGATTTGTCACACATAATAGGAATGTTTATTCTGTGATTTATGCCATCAATAAGTTTAGATGATTTCAGGATATTCTTTTTTATGACCAGTATTTCCCGTTCAAATAAAAACGTGATGTTGAGTTCAACACAAAAAGAAATAGAGAAATTTATCCATAAGTCCAATATTCTGGAGTTTTACGTTTAGCAACACATTTCTCCATAAATTTTTGTAGTAAAGCGTATTTAAATATTAATACGTAAGAAATTATGCAAAACAGTTTTCCCTTAAACCTAATTTTTTCTTCCGAATAGGACCAAAATGAGCACAAATTTTATTCAAAAAAGTAAACTCCGAATATCTAAAAGTGGTCTCATTTTATACGGTGTTTTTATTTCAAATTAAATTGCGCGTAAAATAAACGAAATCCCGACATAAAGAGCCGTGAAGGAAATGCCTTTTGCCATTCAAAATGGAAAATAAAACGAATAACGAGTGTGCTTAAAGTTACATTTCGCTTGGCAAATCACGCTTAGTTTACAACATGTAATTTCGCTACTGGGTTGAAATAGTTGGGTATAAAACAGGGTTAGTGCTATGCAGTTTTGGACATAGCTAAGTTTCCACTTGCAATTTATGTTAAGCTTCACTGAAAAGGAAACTTAGTAGATAGGATACCTAAGATTCGTTTCTCGTTTAGGAGTTCGAAATGGGAACACATTCATAGTGAGAGATAGGTAGAAAATCGAACTTACTCCTTCCGATGACATAACGAGAGACCAATATCTTAGCATTCCATGGATTCACCGTGCGGGTGCCGGGTCCATAGCGTGGTAAAAGGAGGAAACTGTGCGCTAGTGTTTGGGACTTGCGACCCAAATGTAGGTTTAAGGCCACCTTGCGACGCGTCAGCACTCGCCTTCACCAGTGCCCATGTTCCCCCTTCTACCTATCCAAATCTGGTATGATTTTTAATTTGTTTATTTTCTGCGGTAAAAAAATTCGATCTTCACTTCTATAAACTTACTACATGCTTAAAAGTGAGATAGGTATAGGATATTATTCATCATCATTTTCCTGCCCTTATACCACACTGGGGTCGGCGCAACATGTTTCTTTTCGCCATTCATTTCTATCTTTCGTCATCTCTGCAATTACACCTTTCACGCACATATCATTTTTCACACAGTCCATCCATACCTTTCTTCGTCTCCCTCTTCCCTTGTATCCTTCCACATTTATAGTCACCACTTTCCTTGTTACATGGTTTTCATCCCTCCTCATGACGTGCCCAAACCATCTTAATCTGTTATTCCTAATCTTTTCTGTCACTGGTGCTACTTTCAGGCTTCCTCTTATGTACTCATTCCTAATCCTATCCATTCGAGTAACTCCACACATCCATCTTAACATTCGCATCTCTGCCACATGTATTCTTCTTTCATTCGTCACCCTATAGGATATTATTATCTGTATATTACTAGTTACTGTGATGTCATCGCAATACCTTTCAAACCAGCGACATCTACACGTAAAAAATGGAATTAAGTAAAGCTTCGCCACTAAGTATTTCCTTGTTTTTTCCAACAGAGGTCGCGCTCGCCGAGCGGGTCGACGCAGCGGCAGCTCGACGAGGCAGACCTGTTCATGGACCTTATAAAGGACGTTGCCAACGAGCTGGACATCGACGTGCTGTGTCATAAGGTAAGTCAGTAATGGTTATTCTGTACAAATAGAAGACGGAATGACTTGCCCGTGTCTGTGTGCCTTGCGCAGTAAAGTCGGAGTTCTTCATGCCACTCGGGTGAATAGATACCTAATGAACAAATGTGTTTCGTCATATCCAAATCTGCTACTACGGAGAGCGTCTGTAGTCCAGTTGGTCGGATACTTGACTTGTAACCGGGACTTGTAGCTCGTACGGTGAAGGACAACGACGTGATGAAACCCGCACACCACAAGGTGTGTGAACCCTATAACGGCGATAGGCTCACCCCCTGTCACCTTGGGTTAAATACGCTTGGTGAACCGTGGGCATTTGCTTATTAAGCAAGTGCCTGCGCTTTGGGATTAAAAGGCGTGGAGTGTATGTAATTTCACTGTAGTCCGTAGTAAAACAGCGATGGACATCGTTCGCCGCTACGATGCCAGACCGATGCAACTAACAGAGTGTAGATTAGACATGGCCCCCCATACTACCACCCTAAGGTTATACCATCCCTGTGCGAATTTCGGGATAAATGTTATGCCTATGTGTTATTTCGAAGTAATCATAAATTTTAATCAATGCCCCTATGCTGATGATGATGATGAAGCAGAGATTTGGATATACACTTCACGCCTTTTAATCCCAAAGCGGGGTAGGCAGAGGCACTTGCTTAATAAGCAAATGCCCACGGTTCACCGAGCGTATTTATCCCAACGTGACAGGGGGTGAGCCCATCGCCGTTATAGGGTTCACACACCTTGTGGTGTGCGGGTTTCATCACGATGTTGTCCTTCACCGTACGAGCGTTGCGTGGCGTACATAGGCTCTGAAAAAGAGTCCCATTGGTACACGTCCTGTAGCCGGACTCGAACCCGCGACCTCCCGGTTACAAGTCAAGTATCCGACCAACTGGACTACAGACGCTATTACAGTGAAATTATAGTAACTAAATCAAACAATACACTGCTGCCTATACTACTCAGGTAGTTACTAATTATTTTAATGTATATTTTGTTATTTAAAAAAAACAAGCCTACTTTACGGATTTTATCGTTGAAATATCTGATTTGAACTCAAGTCTCGGTTTCGGCCGAAAATTATTTTTTTTCTCGGCCGAGACTGAAAATCATGATTCGGTCGGACCTTAGTTACAAGCCTCTCATCTGTCATCTATCTACCTAATGAACAAGTGTGCTCCATCGTAGACCACATCGCTGCTTAACATCAGGCAGGATGGTGGTCAGACGCTTGTTCATTGTGTTTAAAAAATTCGTTCGTTTTAAAAGTTTCGATAAAACCACCCCTGTGTATTAATTGGTCACGTGAACCTATACAAACCGTATCATTTCCGTAAACTCATTTTGCTACTTAAGTCTAAGGCTGTAAAGGTTAAAATAGACTGCGTGACCTTCAACCACTCTTGTCACTGGATCTCGTAAAGTTTAAATTAACAACTGCAATAAAACCCACGTTTCCAATTTGTGGGAAATAGCGTATTATTGCCCCTCGGATGTTTCTATTCTTAGATACTGTTGTCACCTTTCATGCTGTGTGAAAGGGACAGATGTAGGTAAGGTTATAGCTTTCTTTATTTTTATTTTGTGGCACAGGATTTCTTGGGCGTGAAAGAAAAATCTATAAAAAAAACGAAATCTCGCGTCTATCGTCAAATGGTTACATCTTTCAATCGAAGTAACAGACTTTCAAAAAAAAAAAAAATACTGCCTTTTAATTCCAAAGCGGGGTAGGCAGAGGCTTTATTGCTAAGTAAATAATAACCTGGCAGTACTAGCAATGAGTATATTAGAGGAAGCCTGAAAGTAGCTCCAGTAACAGAAAAGATTAGGAGTAACAGATTAAGATGGTATCTGCACGTCACGAGGAAAGATGAAAACCATATTACAAGGAAAGTGATAAGTATGAATGTAGAAGGATACAAGAGAAAAGGAAGACCAAAGAAGATATGGATGGACTGTGTGAAAAATGACATGTGCGTGAAAGGTGGAACTGCAGATATGACGAATGATGGGGATGAATGGCGAAAGCAAACGTGTTGCGCAACCCTACTTTTTTTAATATTTCGAAAATGAAATCCGTTATGAATACCTACCCGCCCAAAGGAGTGACTGGGTTATGTCGGAGTCACACTGACTAAAACCCCTTCTGATCTTCGGGGGTGCTTAACGGGTACTCCGGGATCTCCAAAGAACGCACCGGTGTCACCCTCGCACTGTGTCTTGAGACGCGCAAGGGACGGTTTTAGACCTCTTATCTGCACTTTGCGGTGCTGGCCGGCAGCAGAGAGGACACCTCGCTTGCGCCTCTCCTCATCATCAGCCCATACCTGTCCACTGCTGGACATAGGCCTCTCCAATTGCACGCCACTGTGATCTGTTTTCGGCTTCTCGCATCCAGCTTCTGCCACCCATCTTGCGTATATCATCAGTCCACCTTGCCTGAGGGCGTCCTACACTCCGTTTGCCGAGACGTGGTCTCCACTCGAGAACTCGTTTCCCCAACGGTCATCGGTTCTACGGCTAATATGGCCGGCCCACTGCCACTTCAGCTTACTAAAACGATGAGCTATGTCCATGACTTTGGTTCTCTGTCGGATCACTTCATTTCTGATTCGATCCTTCAGAGAAACGCCGAGCATAGCCCTTCCATAGCACGCTGTGCGACTTTGAGCTTGTGGGCCAGCCGTGCCGTCAGTGTCCACGTCTCAGCTCCGTATGTCATTACAGGTAGGACACAGCGCCTCTCCTAGTGTACATAAAGGCAAAGAAATGATGACGAACCGTGCAGTAACCAATAACGACCCGTATCTCGTAATGTTTCCCCCTTTCAGGCAGTTAACCTTCAGTTTTATGTCCTAAGCAGTAACTCCACTCTTTACAGCGCTGTATTTAAAACGTAATTGAAATGTATTATGAGTAGAAAATATCCAAGCCAATAGGTAAGTAAAGAAGACATTAATGGGTGCAGTGTGGAAAAACAAACGACTTGGAAATGTCATTAACGTTCAGCCAGCCCCCCTAACACAGCGCTCCTTAAACAAAAAACTACTTGTATTTAAAAAAAAAACTAGACTTTCAATTCGAATCTGACATCAGAGTAAAATGAGATAACAATATGAATGACTATTATTCGTGGTTAAAGTGGCCGTTTGGATCCAGCAGGTCTAGCAAGCGTGTCAAGAAAGACACGACATAGAACAAATAGGATCACAAGGACCCTTCGGCCACGTTTAGTATAAAAATGATACCTCTTATCTTCTTATATATTTAATACACACACATCAAAAGTGTCTAGGGATCAAGAACATTTTTAGCTCAAAAAAAATCTAATTTATTTGAATCAAATCTAATCTTCTGGATTGGTCTCCTACCTAATTCCTCATGCCTGTATCAATGAATTATCATCACGTTTTGAAGAAATTATTAATGAATTGCAAAATATATTCTTGATTGCAATCTTCTAAAATGTACTTGATCCCTAGACACTTTTGATGTGTGTATAAAAGGAAAAGCTGACTGACTGACTGACAAATCAACGCCCAGACCAAACGGCGAAACGTAGACACTTGTAATTTGGTACGGACGTAGCTTATGTACCATAGGGGTGCACTAAGAAAGGAATTCCTGAAATTTCCACGGGAACGGGAATAAACAGAAAAAATATTTTGTATGAAAAATCTAAACGGCTCAAGTTAGACGCTTCACATTTAGGATGCAGGTACTACTAAACTAAGCGAATAAAATCGCGAGGTGTCTACTAGTCCTGAATAAACCTAAATCTCCAGAATCCATACTCGGCTCCTACGCCATGCCAGGAATTAATGCAGCTGATGCATTCCGTTAGCATCCCAGATCAGCATTGGGATATACCCCAGATACCTATTAATACTTGCTTGAAATTGTTGTTACAAAATCTTCCAGCTTTTAATTATAACTTGGAAATTAAGCTTCAAGTATCGCGTGAAATCTGGATCATGTTTCACAAAATGGCGGAACAGATTTGGTGAATTAATATCTGAAAGGTAATTTTCGTAAGCCGAAAGCGTTTTGCATGGTAATTAATTCGGGTATTCAGGTCGGAAGTAATTATGGTGGAAATCATATCGAGATCTATCCCTTGATGATGAATTGTGTCGGTTGTGAGTAGCAGTGGCGTGCACACCATATAGGCAAAAAGATACTGACTACCTTAGTATTTTGGTTACCCGACCTAATAATAGAGTTGCTGCTAGAAGAAAGATCTAGATCTTCTTCTTCGATCTAGAACAAAAGAAGATCTAGATCTAGATCTTCTGTTGTTGTACTCACGGCATAGGTTAATGAAGGTCCTGTGTTTTATTGGTGAGTAGATATGTAGATACGTTTATTTCATAAAGACAAGACACCTATACATATGTGTCAATCCTTGGGCATTACTGCCTACCTTGTCGTAAAAGCCAGTGCACGCCACTGGTGAGTAGGAATAGATAAACATGGCGACATATAGACAGCGAGGGATTCTCGACTCGAACGGAAAAACTCGACAGGCGAGAGAACTCTCGAAGGATCTAAACAATTCATACAAGTATCGTACTCGGAGGGCGTCGAAATATGCTCG
>SJJU01010035.1:0-19200 GCA_012932125.1 Conopomorpha cramerella | reverse complement strand
TCCGCGGGACATCCACCCTCCCCGCCCCCCTCTCGCCCACTAACCTCCGCTGGCCGGTACCATCCTCGCATAGGGAACAAAATGCCAACAAGAGAAAAAAATATCCTATCTGTAGCACTGTTGCGTTCACGAAATATGGACAGTAACGATAGAAACGTGCCTCTACATCAGACCGCCCCACACGTTTTTAGCGCTTTACAAGTTACCTACAGTGAAGTGAAGAAGTCACCGCGGGAGTGTAGGAGGGGACTCGATACATACGCAATCCGCGATTACAAATTACTTTCCTCGGAATGCTCTGTTTAACATGACAAACATATAGACCGACACAACGGCTGATTCTTGATTAAGTATGCAGAGTGAAGTCCTTTGTTCCCCTCTCGAGTGGAGCTACTCCGTGAGGGAGTCGCGGCGTAATCAACTTAAGATTGATAGAAGAGTGCGCGATGATATTACATTACCCGAGGATCTGAATATGTTCGCGGTCGTGTGTCGCGATTTCTTTATTCGAGCATTATTCATGCAGCGGTGGCGGCGGGCGGGCGGCGAGCGAGCGCGGGCTGGCGCCGAGCTGCGCAAGCACCGGCCTACAGCACAAACAGCGTCTTCATCTAACTTTGTAATTTACGACATGCCAGCAGTTGTAATTTACAATGTGTTTTACCAAAGCACAATATGTTCGGTTCAATTATTTCCCTGTAATTAACTGGCGGATAGGGCTCGCTCGAGGCGTTGTCTGATATTTTCTCAAAAGGCTCTTTGTCTTCTTCCACAATATTTTCATTTGCCTGACAAGGGCGAGGGGATCCGGGATAAGAAAAACCTAATTTCGCTACCTTTTCATTAAATAGGTGTTTATTTAGAGAGATAGGCACCGTGTTATTGCTTCTCTACAGAGCGCCTTTAATTAAACTTAAGCCTTATTTTATGCTGTATTTTGTGTTCCTCAATAATATTACGATTAATATTTACGTAGAGCGTCTGCTGTTGGAGAGTGCCTGCCTGGGGCGCGATGGTCAGCAGCTTAGCTCGGCTTCGGCTGGTTGTGGCCTGCATTAGGGACGTGTACCAAAGGAACCCTTTTTCAGAGAGGAACTCTTTTTCAAGGATAACATCGCGATTGAACCCGCCTTTTACACATTTACCTACTATTCCTGGGACCCTTATTTATAGCCTATTATATACCGTGCGAATTTTGATTTGCTTTAATCGAAAGACTTGAAGTTTACTTTTAAATTATTTTATTTATACGTATCCAATAGATGAAAATAAACCTTTTACCCGCTCATGCCGTGGAAAGTTTCGCTTTTTAAGCGGTTTCAAAAAGAAGTATTTCTCCACTATGTTTTATGTTTCTATATGCTTTTTTATGTTTGTTCGTGCATAACTTCGTCGTATATGAACCGATGTTGATGTTTTTTTTTAAAGAAGTTATTTCAAAGGTGGTCCCATGATAAAGAAGGTTTGATAATCAAATTTATAGACCAAACACATCGAGGGGAAGCCACCAAGCACTAAATGAGGTAGGTACACATGACAACGACATAACGCTCCAATGGATCAAAGGCCACAGTGGATCCAGAGGTAACGACGCAGCAGACGAGATTGCCCGCAGAGGAGCTGAAGTAACAGTCATGGGTCCCGCACCGATAATTCCACTACCGTGGAGCTGGCTACAGGGCATCATAGCAAAAGGCACAACTAACGTGCACGGTAAGGTATGGAAAAATATTAATTTTAATTAAACTACATGCAGACAAACAAAGTCAGCACTACCGTACCTAAACAATCACAGGTCTAACAACATTATTAGACTAAGCAAAAAATAAATACCTTTTTAATTTAGGATTCACAGACAGCCCGCTGTGCAGAGCATGCATGGAGGCCGAGGTGACACCGGAACACATCCTAATGGAGTGCCAGGATGTGAAACAATACAAGGGAACCCATCTAGGAAC
Organism: Conopomorpha cramerella; assembly: GCA_012932125.1. Classification (NCBI taxonomy): domain Eukaryota; kingdom Metazoa; phylum Arthropoda; class Insecta; order Lepidoptera; family Gracillariidae; genus Conopomorpha; species Conopomorpha cramerella. The sequence continues at coordinate 17,242 of SJJU01010035.1, read as the reverse complement.
CAGACGGTCCCTGCAGGAGATCGTCAAGGACACAAGGGGTTTGTTGCGGTTCCTCGAGGAGCTGGGGTGGTTGGAGTAGCGCCGCCCAAATCACGCACAATAGGCGCACTGGACGTCGAGCTGCGGAAAAAGCCCCGTACCTATCATCTACATTTACATCTCATCTACGTCTCTACATCGAGGGGAACTTTAAAAAATCGTAGCGACGTCTAGTAATGGTGGAAGTCGGTTCTTTTTTCTTTAAAATTACTTATTTCTTATTTACATAAAATAGGTTATAAAATAAGGAACCACCTGGGATAAATCGTAGGGGCGAATGGGACTAATGAGCGATAGGCCCATTGGTGTAGTTGTCAGCATGTCTGCCTCTGCTCCATAGGACCGTGGGTTCGATTCCCACCGCTGGCAGGTATTTAGGTGATGAGCTTTTAAGTACTTGTTGGATGTGTCTGGTTGTTTTATTTATATAAGTATGTATTTAAAAGAAAAAAAAAAGTATTTAAGTAAGTATATGTCGTTGTCTGATTTCCATAACACAAGTGCTTTAGCTACTTAACATGGGACGAAGGCAATGTGTGTGTTGTTGTAAAATATTTATTTTTATAGCTGGCTACTTCTCATTGTCAAATTGTTCACCAAATCAGAATTGCCAGGTTAGAAGGGGGAAAACCAATAGGGAAGGCATTAACGTCTCCTAAGGTTTCATGCCATTCCAACTGAGAATTTGTAAATAAAGTTTAACAGTAAGTTTATTCTCCTGTGTTGTAGCATCATAGGCTACACGCAAAGAATCCGTTTTGTAATAATGTTTAAACTCTGTGTGACACAGGTAGGGTACCGACCTAAAATTCGCCCATCGAATAAGCCCTTCACCCACGAGAACAATCAAATCCGATAAAATTAATTACTTTCCTGGTCTTGGAGAACCTTCCAACCGTTAAATCCAATAAAAATGCAAAAAACATTTCTTAACAAATATATGTTCAAACGTGTAATTCAGTCAGAGTGAAAACAAATCTGCGTTTCCCCTTCTTTAATGAAACTTGATAATATTCAATTTGCACAAGTTGATGCGACACCAGCGGACGTGGGATTGAGGCAGTCCCTGAGGGCGGCGTCGGAGGCGGCGGGGCGGGGCGGGGCGCGGGGGCGGGGCGGGGCGGGGGCGGGCGGCGTGTGCTGGCGACACCTCGCCGCGGCGGCAGCGCTTTCCTACTTTTATACAAATGAGGAAAATCCGGTAAAATCCGGAAAATCTCTTCTCACTGAGAGTAAACTCGACAAAAAGCAAGGAGAATATCCGGGTGACGTCGTAGTTACCTATATGTATAGGAGTATAGACAGGGGGCGGACGCATATCGCCATCTATGCCGAGCTTTATACGTACATTTGGTTTTGCCTGCTGAGAAATATAGAATATAGTAATACCTCACAAAACCAAGTTTTAAAAAAATCACACTTTACACCTTATAATTCCAAAGCGGGATAGAGAAATACTTGTAGTGTTTGGATAGTGTTTATTAGGGGTGACTACCTAATCCATCCATAAAATTTTCCTTTGAACCTTACAATTCTCGAATTCCACACTTGTTGACACGTGGTAGTCTGCGAGTGACCCGCGGCTCCGCCCGCCGCCGCCATCCAGCAGCTCGTGGACAAAGACCTCGGAAACAATTATCTCTCCGAATAACTTAAAAATTTCAATTGTAGAAAGTTTGGCATATTTTATAAGGCTACATAATATTACTTGTGTATATTCGGAGATCAGCACTTCTGTCGCTGTACCGACAGAGGGGCCTCAATACTCACGCGGATAGGAATAAAACTTTTACAATATTAACATTAGTGTCCGTGAATGTGTTAAGAAATGAAACTCGTGCTGCCACATAAAAATATTGTTTTTAGTTTTTGTCTCAATAAAAAAAGGAATGATAAAATCAATTACTATGTTAGAAACATTTAACAGTTGTTTATTTTACACAAGTTTTATGTAAAATACTAAAAAGCTATTTGAATTATGAACCTAACATGCATACAGCATTAGTTCGTATTTCACCTTATCTATCCATACATTTTCCTATTCAGCTTTCTGCCTAACTTTTAGCTTTTCATCGTCTAAACGCCCTTCAGATGAAGTAAAAGTAAGATATGGACGGCGCATTGAAGCATTGCGTACAATGTAATCAGGTGTTATTGTACTGTGCACTGGGCGGCTGGGCGGCGGCTGGGCGGCAGGGCGGGCGCAGAGCCAGTTGAGCCCCGATATAACGGCGGCGGACTACGCTAGTTTTTAATTGAAAAACTTCACGCTCCTGTAAGTAAAAATAAAGTGGATAGCTCGTGGCTCTGAGTTATGCTTTTAAAACTCGGGGCGCTCGAAGCATTCCACTTGCCTTTTACACCAACCAGTATAGGAGGTACTCCAACGCAATATAAATACTAACTTAAATAATTAATCTTCCTAAGGGAAACATCTTCCAGTGTTTTCGCTGTCATTTCGATCAGCGGTGACAACTATGTGTCTTATTTACATGTTGCTGAATCACTCCGGAGGTAGACCGTACCTCTGCCGCCGCCGCGCCGCCGGCGCCGCCTAGCTTGCTGATGCCGCGCGAAAAGTGTAGTTATTATCTCTGATGCTATTTGCTCGCTACTTTGTACGTCTCATTCAAACACTGTATTTTTCCCCTCATTACAGCGAAACACCAGAAAAGCAGCTTACCACGATTTGTCGCGGCAAATGAACATAAACTCTAAACAAACGTTAACCCCGATTCCTACAAAGTCCTCGGCTGAGTCGTAAGTATGTGCATTACGGCCGAGGTTGGGCTGGCGCTGGCGGCGAGGGCGGCTAGGGCGGCTGGGCGGACGAGGGCATTTTTCGAGATGGCCATAAGATGGCGTCGCATCCCCCAGATGATGTCGGCTTATGTCGTTACCGGCGTATTTATGTGTTTGTTATCTGCAGTCGCCGATGTTCTGCTCCGACGGAAATATTACGAACATCCCCTACCTATTATTAGAGCCCTACTTACGTTAATTGACTTTGTTAGTGTCGCCCTCACTGTAACGCACAAATATTTAAATCATGAGCCAATACCTACTCGTTGCCCTTCCCCGCAGGGATTTTCTTCCGCAACAACCAGGCAGGTGTGCGGAGTATTTGTCAAGTTGATTTCCCTTATTTAATATATTCAAAACACTTGTATAAAAAAAACTGACAGAACATAATGCGAATGAAATGTGTCGGTCAATGAATCAGAAGTAAAGTTAACAAGCTGTCGTCTTGTGTGAAAAAATGCCTTATTCGTATTTTTTGGTGAGTTGTTTTATATTATTACCTCAGTATTACAGTGCTGGGCTGGTCTACCCAGCGAGCGATCAAGCAGCCAGTCAGTCAAACTGTCACTTTCATACGCATACTGAAAGAACGAACTAGTCCATATTTCCCGTTAAAAAATATTGTAAAAAAACTGACAGTTGTAATAAAAGTACAGCTCTAAAAAAATTACAAAGTACAGTAACGCTGAATAGGTCACACAAGAAGTCAAATCACCCAATAGCTTCGTTGAATTAACGAGACTTCATTAAAAATATTGCGTACAAGAGGCACGTCATGCGAGTGGCTGGAAGACGAGGATCAGTTGGCATCTACTTACCTATTACCTTATTCTACTGTATGCATACGTGCTATCATTTCATGCCTCCAAATACAAAGCTCAAAGCAACTAACAGAAGAACAGCAGCAGTCACAGGTAGGGAACATTGCTAAATGTCCGTAAAGATAAGTCACTGGAGTGTGTTTGCATTGTACGGTCCCTCCGGTAATAACATTAAATTGTGACGCGAAAATTGTTACTGGCGAAGTGTTTGACATTGTGTGAGCGACCATTAGGAGATTGTGAGCCGGCGCTGTCGGGACTCCGGCCGGCGCGCTGCAGTTGACAGCGGCGCACCCCTGCCCGTGATGGCCTCTTCACTCTATTACAGTGTTTTTTAGCGCCAATAAATATTAATTAGAGTTTGTTGTGAGCAGCAGGTGTGCTGCAGGTCGCTCACGCACCACTTCGCCATCCATTTACGATCGCGAGAGATTCGTATTTCGCTTAATATTTATGAACTCGGCCGAAGTAACTGGTAATTAATCTTTGTCACAGCTGCATACTTTATTTATGGGTTTATGAATATTTTCGAAGCCGATGAGAGCAGAGGGGGGCAAGAATCGCTACAATGTTCACGTTGTTTGCTGACGCGTGGGAGGCGACTGCTCATTGGCATTGACTTCATTCATTTAATTGGATTTCTATCTTTACATTCTCCAGCTTCACATTTTGTACGAAACGAAAGTCTTTGAATAGGAAGGAGTAGTAGATGCCTACTTATTGAATTATTTATTAAGCTTGTTCCACTTAAACACAGGTAATAGCATCATTAATGATCGTCTGACACAATCCGTGTTTGTTTACTCAATATTAGGCAGGAATGCGCCGGATAGGGGCAGCCTTGTCTATTGTCTTGCTTGTGTGTTTACTTTCGCTAACTAAATTATATCACTCCCCTGTTCAAATTCATCCACTGGGAAGCGTCCCTCTGCCTGTGTGAAGTGTGACTATCAAATTATTTTCTGTCCTATTTGCAAATACTGTGAATAGAGATAGCATCGTATGGTAAACTCATTTGTATGTTCAATGCTTGCTTATATTCCGCTATGTAGTTAATCATCCAGATCGGTTCGCCCAGTCTAAAGTTTTGAGATGACAAACATTAAAAAAAATGCCATCGAATTTAGAACCTCCTTTTTATAGTTGAAGTCGGTTAAAAGTTATTCGTTCTGTTAAAACTTCATGTAAGATATACATACGTTCCTATTTTAAAGACACTGGCATATGCTTAAAATATGTCAATAAAGCGCAGTGTAACATGTGGGGTAGTCAAACACATGTAATAAAAGTCATGATTCGGCGTGGTACAGTAATGCTTCATCACCATCGTCCTACCTTCCTACCTACATATGTATATCCATAGTTATAGTAGTAGTTCAGCGCAACAACCGACATAAAACATTTAATTTGGTGCAAGTCACAGTAACTGCCTATTTAAATGTTTTCTGTGTGATTTTGCAGTAGTCATAAAATTTATGAGCGAAGATTTTCGTAGGTGGCGTGTTGTAGGAGTTGTAAGCGCGAGGTCTCGCGGCAGTTCATCAAGTGAGCGAGGGGTTTCAGAAATTTACGAGGCTCGTAAAGGTTGGCTGACGAGTTGCGGCCGCGGCGCTGCCGAGCTCCGAACTTACCATGTAAATGTGCGTCGGCGGAGAGAGCGCCTACAATATCTGAAGCTGTAAAACGATGGAACTCCGCAAATGAGACAACTTCGCGACTTCGGAAGCGGTTTATTTGCAGCGGAAATATTTAAAGGCTTCGTGTAATGTGGCGGGTGGTTTTAAAAGGATTGTGCGCTCAAGGAGATTCCACGCACATATTTTCAGTTCAAAACCGCTGTAAATTGCCTACCAAAATGAGTTATGAGGGGTCGGTAAGCGTCATAGATTGTGCACAGAATGTATACTGAAAATTACAAGTTTTTATGTCTCGAGAATATATCACATAGCTTTTATAAATTAATTAATGTACGTTGAAAAATGGAACCTAAATCTACATAATTATGTAGGTCAGACAGGTGCCTACCTACCAAGTGTTATTTCTCAACCGTAGGTAAATGACAAAGGCAAAAGAATAGCTGCATCCAACGACACGGTGGAGCACATACTTAGCGTAGTCACAATGTCTCGCTGTAATGGAAAAATAACACCGGGAAAATGACAGCGCCGCCGCCGCCGCCGCCCGCCCTGCCGCCGCCGCCCAGCGTTGTCGCCGCCCTAGCACCCGCCCGCCGCCGTGGCGTCCGCCTCGCGCGTGATATGACGAGGCACATTCTGTCAACATTCATCCACCGTCACATATAACAATGGAGAGGGGCGACTCCCGAACAAATTACTAGCATACGTGCGTCGCGCCAGAATGTGCCAGGTGTTTATTACAATGCAAACTTAGGAGCGGTCCCGCGAGAGACAAAGAAATACAGCCGTGAAGGAAGGTAACATTCATTCTGTTCCTATAACATATACTTCCTCGAGTGCATACGTTAGCAATGTTTCTCGAATTACACCTGACTGATTGACAAAAAATTGACGTATAATTGTGAGTCAAAAACGCTCATTTGCAGCTGTGACAGTGTCGACTGTGGATCATTTAGTAGTACTATCAAGTGTGTTCATCATGGTAGGTTCTGGAAACTACACAGGGTTTCAATCTGTACTACTCAATGGCACTACTACTGGCCCAGAGGCGATACTGGAAGATCACTAAATTAAAAACATTCTATTCAATTACTCTAGCAACTGTAGCAACCAAACGAATTGCAGACTTTACGTCCTAGGCGTTAAGGTTCACGCACTACTAAGGACTGTCCCTACACTATTGGTAATTGATTGTAATGAAGCTGCAACATGTTGCGCGAGTGCCGGCCGGCGGAGGGCGGGCGGGCGGGAGGGCGGGCGGCGGCGCGCGATGCTATCGATTACTCACAGCTGACGCTGCATCGCTGCCACATCAGAGTCATCTGTAGCGAGATGCCGACTATCGCCCTTTAGTTGACCTTTAAACACGTTCCTTGCAATAATAGTGTTCATTCACTGTTTTTATTTATTTACTAGTCTGTCCTGTTGGTTGTCCTACACATTCTTATAAATAAATAATTTAAATTCGAATATGTATACTTGTTTTCTTTCTACCGCCAAAAAAAAGCACCACATACTTGTATCTATGCTTACTGTATATTTATTTGCAGCAGTTCATATTTTACATTAATCGTGTTGATTGTTTCAGAATTATTATTTTTTTTATGACAATAATAGACCGACAATTAATTTCGTTTCCATAACGATTAATTTCGTACCTATTCCTGTCACTAACGTCACATTTTATATGGATAATAACCCACGAACAGACAGGAGTGCTCGAGTGGTAGGAACGAAAGTCAAATAAACGTCATGGTAAATTCCGGATTATGTTACTTATTGATTGTCGGCAGTGGGAGGCGGCCACAATAGTTTGCGGCTACCTATACTCGTACCTACCTAAATACACGCACAACACTGTAGCTATAGAATTGTAATAACGTGTCTCGACTGGCAGGGTAGGTGGGTAGGTATAGGGAATCAACCCTTGACATTAATTGCTTTTGAAGCAGCCAAATAACGCGTTAATTTACATCAACTAGAAAACAGAGGAGTCTGTAGTGCGCCGAACTAATTTTAATCAAACTTGCAAACATTCCTGCTCCAATCTTCGTTAGAACGATAAACAAACAAATGTAAAGGATAAAGAGTAACTCGTTCAGTAAACAGGCAGCTTTGTTTGCCATTACTCAGCGGGGAGGCCGCCGTTCAGCAGTGGAATATGGATGGCGCGAATTAATCTCCTTGAATTTAATAAGAAGGGCGAACGATTTCGCGAGTCGAAGGAGAACAGTTTCAAATGAACTTTGAGCAATTACTCTTAAAGAATAAGTAAGTAGGTATTATCGAATGCACATTAATAAAGCGCGTATAATTTCTGAAGTTTCAATAAGCTACTTTTCCAGAGAATGCTCGAGATGAAAGCGTAAAACCTTTATTTACCATTTCCCGAGAGGGCGCGGCGCGGCAGGTATTTCCTCAGCTTATAAACGACACCAATATTTTGGGTTTCAAATTTAAAATCGCATTATTTTCGCATTACACGGAGAGAGGGGGCATAAACATGCATTTTCAGCGTGTTATCATGCTGTGGAGCGTAGGGCGGGCAGCGGAGCGTCGAGCGGGCGGCGGAGCGTGGGGCGGGCGGCGGCGGCGGCGGAAGGCAGTATTATCACGCCACTCATCGTAGTAGGCACTGTTTCCTCATGAATAATGATGTAATACAGAACTAGTCCAATCATTAAGTAGGTGCCATGAACTGTCATTGTAACTGTAGGTACAGTCCTGTAGTGAAATAATGTCGTTGAAATAGAAGGCTCATTCCGAGCAAGTGAACAAGCTTTGTACTGTTGTCAGTTGTCGCTGTAAGCGATATATTGCCTCCAGCCTCCAGCCGTGCGCGCCGCACAGCTCGTTTGTATTTTCCACGAAATTCTAATATTCAGTGAGAAAACAAACGGAGCAGTTTCTGTAAGCGAAAATGGAGTACCAACATAAATAACCTGTATTCAGTGAAATCCCATCGCAACCGCATCCTGCAATATACGACGCTTGTGTGTTGCGCGATGTACGCGCCCTCCGCCGCCGCCGCGCCGCCGTCCCGCCCGCCCTGTGCGCGCCGCCGTCCCGCCCGCCCAGAGCGCGCCCTGCCACGGCCGCTCCGCCACCGCCACTGCCTCCGCCGTGTAACGACGCCATTACTTACCCGCACTGACAGTGCACACATTGTGCGTTGTTATAAGTATCATTAGGCTGACTCTGCGAGGGCATGCAAATACACCTCGCTGTACAGATATGTTATTAACTGTGCCAAATCTGGGCTTGTGATGCGCTGATTTGTGCAGGTGTCAGGTGACGAGGATCCCAGCAGACGGGTGCGAGCTGGAGAAGCACAATCTGCTGTCACACTGCACTGCAGCAAATACAAATTGGGATCTAGAGTGACCTTATGTTATAGGTGTGGCTGCGCACGTGGCTGCGGCGAAGGCCCTCGCTCAGGGCTCTGATTAGTCCGGCGGCGGCAACGATGCATTTATTGCAAATCTCTAGTAACTGCAGCGGTTAGCCACAGCGGCCCGGTTTCTCCTAATTACAACCTGCTCAGCACACGTGCGCTCTCCTGCAGCCTGCCCATTCAATAAGTGAGGGTCAGCAGGTCGGGTCCAGTCGCCAGGGTTGTCAGCAATATTTTAACCGAATACAGACATAGAACATGGTACAAGCCACGGATAGATATCTTAGTTACGTAATAAAATAAATAGTAATAACAAGTAGTTAATTGCCAAAATGCATAATAAATTTGAGCACCCTGTGCATTAAAGTTGTTGCTTAAAACAAGTGTCACGGTCGCTAACGTTGCTTTTGGTAACTGTAATTATTTATTTTTAATACCTTTCCATGGATCGGTGGCCCCCAGCTTACTGTCTCACAGGTGGTTACAATTACTTACCAAAGAGAAAATACCTACTTATATGTTTTGTTTCAACCATACTTGTTCAGTGCAACATTCACCATTCTTAACAACTCTGCTTACCGCTTCTTCTACAAGTTTCTCGTACGAAATTTTGATGATGTCACAGCAGTTACCCACACAGGCTATCCATGAAACAGAAGCGGTCCCTCTTTAGTCAAGCTGCTGTCGATAATGAAACCAGGATATTATTTGTAACAGGAGGATTGACAAAATATTTCAGGTGTGATGTGTCGACACCCCCTAGCACGAACCAGCTCGACCCCGCGACGGGCCCACGCACCACATTTTAATGCTGAATAGATAGGAATATACTCTTTATTAGCACACTGTACATTACCGAATGTTAAAAAAAACAATGAGCGAGAGTGAAATAATTGACCAAAAAGGCGACCTGATCGCTTCATAGCGATTTTCTTCCTGGTAAACCTTAATTTAAAGATACATACATTAACATTGACATGATCAATGCGTATCATGTTATTCTGGATATGTCTCTCAGTTAATATACTTGAGCCTACTATTAGCCTATATGTAGCTAGTGAAAATCAATTTGAAAAGATGGATAGGGAGTTTCTTGTCTGATCTTCACCCCCACAGACAAGGTCCCTTTTCGTACTGCTTCTCTTCACGATTACCAAGTGTTGTTTCAATGTTCATACCTTATATTATGTAAACACTGCCAGTGCTAATGGTAATAAATATATTATATTAATACGTTCATATGTAGGTAAGTAGGTAGGTAACGTACTAAAACAACATTATGCGATGTGGGGAAAGTAAGTTCACAAGTGATTTTCAGTCGGCGTAACCGCGACTGTATTCAAACAGATAAACCCGAATTTAATTTAATATCTGTAAGGTATCTGTGCCCGTATTGTCACAGGCGGAGCTGATGTCGGGATTGAAAACAAACTGCGGCCCGCGATATCCTACAAGCGCTGAGAGCGCCGCCGTACCGTCGCGCCGCCCGCCGCGCCGCCCGCCCGCCGCCGTGTGGGGTTCATTTACAAGTAAGTGCCTCCCCGCAACATGTAACAAACTGTGATTTGGTTAATCGTTAAAGAGCTTAATTTAATCTTCGCTCTGTATTACGAGTATATAGATGTAGATACCGTAACAGACGTTGTTGCAGTAATCATTGTAAACAGTTTTCAGGAAACAACCAGGTCGACGCGTTCAAGATCGTTTAATGAATTAGACGGTGATGGGTTTATCGAATAAATAAGACAGACTAAGACAGCGTATACTTTTTCCTACAACAGAGGCGTTCGTGATGGCAATCCAAGACCAAATGAAAGCTACACGTATTACCGCATAAGATACATAATGAAACGTTTGGTTGCCGACACCTGCTGACATTGTGAATGAAAATAAAAATCCCAAACTATACTATACTATACCTACTGGTATCGGTTGTATTGTACTGTTCTGACTGTTAGCAATGTCCAGTACACACCGATCAGACGTCACACTGCTTGTCAAGACAACACAGACGCTTTAGCTACTTCATCGGTATTAATATAGCCAATACGGAAAATGTTCATACCGCAGTCACACAGAAAAACTTCCTACATGTAGGGAAATTGCAATAGAACTTCAAACGCAATGGAAATTTAAAACTACACACATAGTACCAATCGTAACATCAAGAATTGGCATTATCACATTATCTAGCAGTGCAACTACAAAAAAAAGTGATTGGATTAAATACTCATTTGCTAGGCCTAATCCAGGAAACAGTGGTTCTCAATACAATGTCGGATTACTAGATTTTTTTTAAGTTACGAATAATCAAATGTACTTTGTTACGGTCCGTACATTAGACTAATTATCTACTGTAAAAGGAGATAAACAAACAAACAATACTATATATATGTTCCCCGATATGCCATTGATACATTGATTGTCATTGACATCGATCGATGTCGGAGTGTATTATGACATGTTTTTTGCCTTGAACTGCCCGGAAACAAAGATTAAATTACTTCGTTAAACTAATAACGACCACTTCCACCTTTGTTAATTTTCTCTTATGCCCTCCCCTTCCGTATACAGGCGTGATAGAATAACATGAAGTACTCCAAATTAAGTTGGAATCCTTTGTTGGACCAAAAAAATAAAAATACAAAAAAATCTTAGGAAAATAAATGTACAAATGTACAAAAAACGTAGTTTCATGTCTGTCTCCTCAAGATGAATTGGCATTCGCCTGCTACGATCCTGACACATCTCTCTTGCCTTATCTGTGCATATCCATTAATATTTTCATATAAGTAGATGAAAGCATTTAAAATGAAAACATGCAGGTGGTTACAGAAGAAAAGTAAATTAAAAAAGTGAATAACGTAACCTTTATCAAACTAAACGAGAGTGCGTAGACAGCCTACCTGCCCAGGTCAACCTACCTGGGTGTATTGAGATTGGAGTGAAGGCCGGGCGGGATGCTGCGCGGTAGGGCGGGCGGGAGTGCGGCCTTGTGCTACTTTCGCAGAGGACGCTCTGTACTCTCCAATTATTATGTACAAACCGTACCTACAAAGTTTGTAGCTAACTAAACGACCTTGCTGGTTTGCTCCTGGGTGCAACTCACCTTTGTTACATCCTAAATCATGTTGGAAAATTAGTTAAAGTTTACTTACATACTAGTTTTATTAGCCAAGAGTTAATTACCAGGTATCGGGTAGCGTTAATAATCCGTCCACAGGTTACTTGTCTATAGAAACATTGTTACGACTTTTATTTCCTAAACACTGGGAAGTCTTGGTGTGGTCACAAATAATCTGACGGTCTTCACACCATATTTATAGAACTAGCAATTCATCTGTTACGTTAGTCTCGCTAAAACTCGAGAACAGCTAGATCGGTCTTATTTAGGTCTTGAATTATTCGCGGAAGTCCATGGAAAGTTTAAAAGGTGTATTTCAGCCAATAAACGAGGTACAAAGGCGACTTTCTATAGGAAAACAAAAGTTAGCCGGGGCAGCTACTTCTTTTTAATACAAATCAAATCAAATCAAATGTATTTATTTGCAGAATATGGGTACAAAGTTGTAAAGACATGTATTATATTGTCCAAGCCATATTTGACCTACTAAGGCATGCAAATATGTGGAAAAAGAATGGTCACAATGCTACTCACAATTAAATTAACATAGTTCATGCAATCTGCTACATTGATAAAAATATTCCCTCACACCAACTTCATCACAATATAAATAAAATCATGATTATAGATTATTTAACTAATTCACATAATATAATTAGTAATTGTATTGTAAAATTGAAAATAATAATTGAATTGTAAAATTTTACTTAAATAATAATTGAATTGTAAAGTTAAGTATAATATGATTCAGTCTCTATACAGTTTCAAATATTTATCGTCAAGAAATTCGTTGGTGCTGTAGTACATTTTTCTTTTTAACAGTGCCCGCAATTTGCCTTTAAAAGTAACTATATTATCAATAGAATAAAATGATTCTGGAAGATTGTTGTATAACCTTGGTGCCATCCCCATTACATTTCTGCTAAACTGGTTTGTGTTTCGAGGGACAGACTTAATCATATGGGGGCGTCGTCTAGAGTTAATAGTTTCAAACATATTTAAATTTAATTTAACAAATAAGATTACTTCATATATATAAATGCATGGAAGTGTCATCAAATTGAAAGTTTGGAACAATGGCTTACAACTATCACTTTGTTTTTTAAAACAAATTGACCTCAAACACTTTTTCTGGCCTTTAAAGGCTCGTATAAAATCTACACTATTACCCCAGAATATAATTGCATATCGAAGGATGGATTCTACTTGTGCATGATAGTATGTAAGCGCTGCAGATCTGTGTATGATTTTTGAAAGCATGTATAATGCATACGAACACTTAGATAGCCTATCGCACACAAAGTCAATATGCGATCGCCACGTAAGACCATTATCAATGTAGAGTCCTAAAAATTTTGTTTCCTTTATTTCATTAATTTTTTTATCATTGTAGTTTACGTTCAAAACATCAGTTCTCTCAATTTTATTTTTAAATTTCATTATAAAAGTTTTATCTAAATTCACAAGGAGATTATTACATGTCAGCCATTGAATTAGTTTTGTCAAGGAATTATTAATTATGTCACTACAATCTTGATTATATTTAGGTTCAAAAGCAAATAAAACAGTACTGTCATCCGCAAATTGTACCATAGGTTGTTCGATGCAATCAGAAAAATCATTAACATAAATAATAAAAAGTAGAGGTCCTAACACGCTCCCTTGTGGGACTCCATGAGTCACATTGGTGTATTTAGATCTGTGGGTTTTCAGTTCTTTCGTGGTTACAGATATTTCATCGATTTCTGTTGCTTGTGTCCTGTTACTTAAATAAGATTTCAATAGTTGCAGGACATTTCCTCTTAAACCTAGAGCATTTAATTTTAACAAAAGTGTTGGGTGCTCAACATAGTCAAACGCTTGTTTTAAGTCCATGTACAAAGCAACAGTTAAATTTCTTCTATCAACATTTCCAAACACTCTCGACAAAAATTTATAAATAGCTATATCGATAGATTTATTTTTCCTAAATCCCAACTGCTCATCTTTGAGTAGACCTTTCTTTTCAAGAAAATTATAGATGTTATTAAAAATAATTTTTTCAAATACTTTCGAAAGTATGGGAATTTTAGCAACAGGTCTATAATTGGTCATTAATTTGGTATTACCTTTTTTAAAGAGCGGTCTGATTAGAGTCTTTTTCATCTTTTCTGGATATACACCACTGTCAATGCATAGATTAAAAATATGACTCAGAATACCAGCAATGCCTGCAGCTACTTCCTTTAATACTTTGGTACAGATATCGTCATAACCAGTAGTAGGGGTATTTTTCAAGTTTTTAATTGTAGAGTGAACCAGATCAGGTGTAATAGGAGCAAAAAATAAGGAATCTAAACTAGTTTTACTTAATGTAGGTTTATTTGAGTGACATGAGCAGTTTAGTCTATCAGTGTAGAAGTTATTGAAAAATTCAGCTATCGATTGTGGATCTGTGATAATAGAAGAGTTAACTTCAATAGTACTTATAAACTCTTTCATACCGGTTTTTTGGTTTGTATTATCATTAATAATTTTCCACGTCGCCTTAGATTTATTGTCAGCGTTTTTGATGTAATAGTCGTTTTGTGATTTCTGTGTGAGTCTAATAATTTTTTTCAACGTCGCACTGTATCTTTTTAAGTTTTGTTTATTAGTCGCTGTTTTGTTACGACGATACGACCATAACAATTGCCTCTTATTTTTAGAACAACGCAAAATACCTTTTGATATCCATTTCTGACGTTTGATTCTGTTTACTTTTGTTCTAATGTAGGGAAAGCATAAGTCATAAAACATAACTAGAAGGTCGTGGAATTCATCAAAAGCTTTTTGGGGATTATTTATTTCGTATATCTCACTAAATGAGATGGCCTCAATACACTCTTTGAACTTAGCGAGATTCGTTGCTGAAATATTCCTTCTAAACTCATACCAGTATGGTAAAGTATAAGTCTTTTTCACTGGACAGGTTAATAGTTGCGCTGTGTGATCCGACAGCGCAAGGTCAATAACCTGACCCTTAGCCCCCCTCTTTATATTATGACCAAAATTGTCGATACATGTCCCGCTTTCCAACCGAGTTGGTTCCTTAAATGTGAGTTTCATATTAAAACCTAATAAAATTTGTTCAAACTCCCTGTTAATGCCATTACTCTTAAGCCGATCTATATTAAAATCTCCACAAATAATAACTTTTCTTTTACCATTTACATATCGTCTTAGAATTACATTAAGCACTGAAAAGAATTTTCTGTATAATTCATTTGTCTGCTTTGGAGGTCTGTATACACAAATAACAATAATATTATGGTCTAATAATTCTACTGCGCTACATTCAATTACGTCAGGTATACTCAAAAATACAATATCGTCTAAGTTTTTACATTTATGTGTATTATGAACTAAAATGCACGATCCCCCGTGTCTATTTTTCCTAGTGTACAGGGATGCAAGCTTATAATTTGATAGGTGAACTAGGTCTACATCAGCGGAAATTAAATTGTGTTCTGAGATACATATTACGTCAGTATTTATTCCCTTGTCATTTAACTCCTTCAAATTAACTGTTAAAATGTATTGCTTAGATAGTAGACCATTGATGTTTTGATGTAGCAAGTTAATTTTACTGTAGACGAAAAAACAATTTTTCTTTTGTGACACTACTAGGCGCCGCCGGTGATGCATGTTGAGGTGAAGTTGCCGATTCATTCAAGGGAATATCAATTAAGTCAGTTTGTGTCTGTACATTTTTTACTTGCTTTCTTACTGCCTGAAAACATCGCTTCGATGCATAATTAATAAAGTTATTCTTGTATTCCAGTTGAAGTATCTGTCTTAAGATGGCACGACTAATATTTTTAGAAAATTCCTTACCTTTGGGTACAAACTGGTAGTAATTCATATCTATGAACGAAACATTCGAAAATTTTTGGCATATAAATCTTAGACAGTAATTTAATTTCCTTTCGTTAAGATATTTATTAAACGGAATTTCAGAAATAATCACATTCGTGCATTTCGCTAAATCAAGCCATTTATACAGCTCAGCTTGAAACATCATGGGATTTGTATCATTAACGCCACCCAGTACAATAACAAAGTCCTGATCTGTTAATAACTTCAAACAGTCGATGGAGCTGGAGATCACTTCCTTTAATTGAGCGCCTGGCTTCCAGAAACTAGTAACAATATAGCTCGTACCCAATAAACTTTGAAGGAGTACTTGTAGACTCCGTCCTTGCTCGTCACCAACTATGACAATCTGTTTTAGCACTTGATTATTTTCGGTCGTTGTACAGTTAACCACAGGTAGTTTCAACGGTTTTGAGTAGTCACATGGAGTAGTCATAGTTTTCATCTGGGCATCAGTTTCGACCTGATTCATTTCGACTTCTTCTTGTGATACAGTAGTAGTCTTATTTTCTGTCACTGACTTATTTGGAGATAACTGTCTTTGACGAAGGTGTACTTTACCTACCTGCCTTCTATTTCGAGTCGTCTTTGGAGTAGAAGTTTTGTCAGAAACGGGATACTGAGAAATTTTCTTGTACATATTGATAACGTTTTTGCTTTTTTCCAACTCAATCTTCAGTTTACAGTTTTCAGTTAATAATGTCTCTATTTCACTGTGAGCACTCATTAGTTCCGTGTCTAATTTTTCAATTTTTTCGTTCAATTCAATAACAGTCTGGCTATCATTCACAGAAGTATTCGGCATGCTAATGATAGTGGAATTAAGTATGTTTGACCCGTAGCATAACGATTCGTCATTCATCGATAGAGATCTTTTCCTTCTTCTTTGTGTTACATTAGACGGGGTGGCCATACTTATTTGAAAGTATTCAAAAGAATTCAAATTTCGCGCTTTTTCAATTGTACTGACAGTTCGACACTCGCTATCCTCGCTCTTAGCTGGTTTGTAAAAGATCGTGTCAATTAGTTACGGCGCTGCCCTCTGTTGTTGAGTAGTGTAACTACCTCTTGCTTGGCGTAACGATATTATAACGTGATTTATCGTTATTATTTTTATAACCTTGCAACACTGTGATTAAGCGCCATCTATTGGCAAGTAGCAGAACTATCAATTCAAAATAAACAACAGCGGTATCCGTCCAATTTAGAGGTTAATTCACTGTTTTTAGATGGTGTACAGCACTGGATTTTCTTATTATTGATAATTAATCAGTAATAACTTCAGTTTAACTTGCACCTATTAAATCCATGCGAGTTAGCGTGTAAATCCACTTCACTGCTAAAATCCAAGTTCGGCTAATTTTCACTGTTTCTTTTTATTAAAACATCCAAACGTGTCACAAATAGTTTTTGATCGATGAATTTGATTATTAGTTAGTTTGAGATCACTGTCGCACTATAGAACACTGATTTAATATTTTTTTGAATAAAATTGCACGGAGCCAATGTTTACATTGCAGCGCCACCTGGT